>VDFB02165384.1:0-48614 GCA_007258455.2 Sequoia sempervirens | reverse complement strand
AGTATACACTTTTTAGAGAATAGTACAAAAATTCTCAAAGGGAGAATTCCCCTTCTTCAAACAATGCATCTCTAAAAAGTGTCTACTTTCTAACATGATCTGATATATATCTCTCTAGCTTACTAACTACTAGTGTACAAATGAGGGGACTCCCCTTTATATAGCTGGCCAATTTCAACGGATGGTCCAGATCAAATTACAATGGAGGGCTCAAATCGAGCCACCTCAGCCCTAGACAAGATTAACCCTAAAAACCGCCAGAAGGTGGAGGAGTGGCGTCATTAATGATCTCAAAATAGCAGATTCCTTCTTGACCACTAGTGGGCAATTAATGCCCACTATCCCTCCAGAAGATTCTCGTCCATGACTCGGATTCCCTTGCTCTTCTCTCTGACCGCGTAAGCTACAAACCGGGCCAGCACCTCATCAACTTCCTCCTCAGAAATTGCTGGAGTAAGATTGAGCTGATATTCAAGAATAGCCACCATCTGCTCTTGTCGATCACAAGACTTTCCCCAAGTCTCAATAGACTCCTGTGTGCTCTGAATGATAGCTGAAAATGTAGAGATGTTCTCAAAGTCAAGTTGAGAAAACATCCTCATCTCGGAGACGAAAGGTTGCAGCCTTGCCTTCAATCTGTCTAGCTCTACTTCCTCAGGAGTTAGCCTCTTAGCGAACAATGCATCCAATGTATTGAGGATGCCCTCGTCAATATTTCTCATCGCCTTTTTGATTTTAGAAGACTCTGCAGCTACCAGGTCGAAGAAGCCCTTTCTAGTGAATGCAGCCGAATGCCACCCAAAAAAATCATATCTATTGCCAGTTTCAATTACCCCTCCATCAACCAAAGTTTGCGTGGGTACTCGCATTAAAGCAGCCAAGCGCGAAATGGTTTTGTCCTGGAATATATGAGTGTCACCCCAAGCTTGTTCGATGTTCTCCAAGCGCGAGAGGATACCGGAAACATTCTGAAAAGAGGAGACAAGATCGGCCATGAATTTCTCTGCCTCAGTGCGAACACCGCCTATCCAATTATCTCCTTCTCGAATAGCCCTCTTCATTTCCTCAAGTCCATTAATTGATTCCCGTGGCAGCTTAGGCGGAAGCTCTACTGTTGGATTCTCCTGAGCACATGGGCATGCTAGATGTTGTACATATCCGACCAACGCCTTATGCTCCTTCAATCTCTTATATTTCCCTTCCTTTCGTACCAGCCTATCCTTTAACGCCTGGAATGAATTTTCGGCCTCCTCAACTACCTGTCCTCCAGAAGGACGCCCTAATTCGATTGTAGTTACCGTGTAACTTTCTGGCATTACATCACTTAAGTCATGATCCTCCCTAGGAACGGCAACATGGAGACTGCGCGAACCGGCCTCGTTAGTCTCCATCTTTGAATACTTTCTGGCTCTCTTCCTTTTAGGTGACTTGTCCTATTTAAAAGTTCCTCCATTTCTATCACCAGGTCAGCGTTGTCCTCTTGATCTCTCCTTATTGCACGTGAGAGCCAATTACGTTGAGTGTCGTAAACAATAAGAGGCTGCTCCTCAGTTGCCTCTACTTCACGAACTTCCTCTCGAGCAATATTTTGTTGAGGCTCATCCGTCTCCATATGTTGATCATTCTCCTCATGAGCTCCAACCCCTGATTCTATAATATCCTCTCCCTCGAAAGCTGCCCCAAGTGCACGATCAAAGCGGATATCCGTTTTTGTTTCTTCTCCCTCGTCTGGCTGATCGGTACCTTCAGGAGCATTAGCACTCTGACTGTCAAGCTTCTTGGAAACGGCTTGGTTAACCTCTCCAATTTCTGGCTCCTCATTCACTCGAACCCTCTGATCCGCAAACATCGAGACTTCACGCACGCTGGAGGAATGGGCCAACAACTGAGTAGATGATGTATCCTCCGATCCCTAAGGTTCAGGTTGAATAGGTTCCTCCTACTGTTGCGGCTCCGAAGCTTGGGCAATCTGCTTCTTTTTCTTTGCTGACACTGGTGGCCTCCGATCACCCATGAGATTGTACGAGAGGGCAATTGACCTTCTCTTCAACCTGTGAACATGCCCCTCTACCCAACTCCTTGCAAAAGTCAAGACGGGAATAGACAAAGTGTCTAAGTCCGTAATCTCCGGCTCAGCCCAATCCGGGGGTGGGATTGGCATGTTCTTTATCGATTCATAGTCCGGGTGAATAAGTCTGGTATCCTCATCAACCTGATCCGGAACTTGGACCACTTCGCACTCTCTAATTAGCTTCAGGGGCAATCTGGAGAACATTCTTCTTCTAATCTCAGCATCGTCTCCGGCATTTGCCCAAAAATCCTCCAAGTGAGCCCTGTGCCTATATTCCTCACCCTGCACCGTTCCAATCTTCCCCCAAGGATCAAAATCCTGCCGGCTGGTATGGAGAGTGAACTGATAGAACCGTAATTCATCTTCTGCCTCCTTGGCTGCCTGCAAAGAAGGGCACTCCTCAAGCGAGTTTCCCAAAACAATGGGGAAGTGCAAACCTCCCTTCTTCTTTCTGCTTATAATTTTGTCATAGGCCACCAGTTGCCTAGACAGCTCAAGCATTATCATTCTATTCGTGGGGTACCTCGGTAGTCGGTAGACGTAGGAATTGTACCCCGACAACCTTAAATAAGTGAACTTTGCGAATTGGACGAACCAAAACCCATACTCCTCGATCAGCATTTGTGCCTCAGATATTCTTTGTTGCAATCTCTGCTGAAGGGTCCTCGTGATGCGCATTGTGAAGGCGTCATTCACCCTCTTGAAATGAGAGGTGCTCGTGAGATGTAACTGCCTGCAAGATTCATGAATCTTGAACTAATTAAAGCCACATCCAATCGGCTCTTGGTATGCCAGCCCCTTGTATTTTGTCATCCGAGCCAGCATGTAGATAACATACGAACTCATGTAGAACGTCCTCGTCCTCCTTAGATTTTTGAACTGTTCATTGATGTTATCACTTATCATTTGCGCCCAATCTACATCTGCCTTTCCTTCTAGCACCACGCTGATATAGAAGAACATCCATGGCTCGAACACATACGCCTGCGGGCTGCCATTGACTCGACTGAGCAACATGATCAAATCACAATATTCCTGCTTCAGCTCCTCTAAAATAATTTGCTTTGGCAGCTTGGCGCCAGGAGGCTTTGGCTTTCTCATCCATGTGGTGTTGATCCTCTTAACACACTTCTCGAAAGATGTAGCATACATCTTATCAGCCTTTTCTTTGGATTTGTATAACATTTTATCTGTGGCCAGGATGTCGAATGCTTCGCCAATCGCATCAGGTGCGAGGCTGGCCAACAACGTGCCATCTGGAGAAACAATCGTCCGGTGGTCCGAATTGTAAAAGTTTGCACACTCCATAATCAACTCTGGACATCGAACCGCTGGCTGGAACCCGACTGCTGCATATAATCCGCTCCTCACAATGTTGTGCGAGATTTCCGTCGGAGGATTGCCACCTTGTCCATATATCCTTCTCATGAAGGTCTCTAGGTTGAAAGAACCGAGGTTGGTATCCGTCAAATTTCCGAACTTCGACACAAACTTAGACTATGGAATAAAAGACTTCTTCAAATTCTTGATGATTGCCTGCCTGGAGGCATTCTCCTTTCCAGCTTCATTATTTCCAGCTTTAGCTCTAGCCTTGCTTGTTCCAGCAACATCAGCTCTGACTTTCAGCCATCTGCAAAACGAGAAGTAAACATTACAATTTAAACTTTTAAAAATAAAAACTTCGTGAGATGGCTGGCAAATGGAGTTGGCTGCGAAAAGAAAATAAAATTAATAACTCCAGCAGTAAAAATCCAACTCCAAACCTCGATAAATTTAAACTTCGAAATTTAAAACTCCGAACTTCAGCAATTTGCAGCCACAACAATTTCAGCTCTTCGAAAGAAATAATTTCAGCAATCTCAACTTCGGATTTTATCACAAGTCTCAGCAACTTCGAAAATTTTAAATCTCAGCAACTTTCAAACTTACTTTCAGCAACTTGGAGAAATAAAATTCTAACCTTCGACAACTTCTACTTCAAACTTGATTCTTTCTCAGCATTCAACAACTCACTATTCAATAACTCCAAATCTCGAGAAATTCAAACTTCTTGAAAAAAAAATCGAACTCAACACTTCCTCTCACTTTCAGCAACTTTCAACAAATTTAAACTTCAAAAAATCTCACACAACTCAACAATCACTTTCAGCTCTCCAAAGCACAAATCAGCAACTTTGTGAATAGAAATGAAAACTTTGAGGTTTTTATAATTGAAAGCTGGTGCTTATTTTAGCAAATGCCATTAATTCTCTCCATCATGACTTAGAGATTTTCTAATTTTAAGAGGGAATATTCCAGCCGTCTTACAGTCGTCATAGCAATTTGCTATTCCGGGAGATTCTTTCCTCATTTTAAATTTAAATTTCCCTCCCGACTGCCAGTTACTTCCAGTTGACTCAAGTAGTTTCGAGAGATTTAAAAAAAAAAAATCACTTCAGTTAAAAAGATTTCACCGCTTTTTAAAATGGCATATTAAAATTTAAGATTTGATTTCGATGCCATTTAATTTCATCCGAGAAATTAATTCATTTCGCCAGCGTCTGTGAAAAATCATCGTCGGCATTTTAAAATGGCTAGCAAAATTATTTTCCATTCGTATTAACTCCAAAATAAATTCCCCGCAATTAAAATCTCTCGAATTTTAAAACTTCATGTGTCCAAATTAAAGGGGAATTTAATTTAAAACTTTGGAAAATAATTAAACTTTAATTTTAATTCGTTTCTCTGACTTAGGCGAATTTCACTTTATTTGCCTAGAGAAATTTTTAATTATTTCCAACACCTTTTGAAAATTTTAAATTGCCATCGAATTTCATAGAAAATCACCATGCCAAGTGCGATCAAGGGGAAACATTAATTTTTTCAACGTTTAATACTTATTCTTCCCAAAGTGCAAATCAACCCTTTCACTTTCTAACACTTAGAAATTTTACTAACTTAAGCCCTCCAGGCGAATATAAGATCTCCAACTTGCATTTCTCCAACACTTAAGTTTCCTTCAAGGGCGCATATCATACTATGGGCTTTTGCCTTTAAACGCCTTAGTGTATTTTCCAGCTCCTTCCTTGACCCTAGGCGCATTTCATACTCTGAGCATCAAATTTCTCATGACTTAGAAATTTTCAAGATCCAATCTTCTCCTTCATGGGCGCATTTACCTGTGTGAGCTTTCAATTGGAGGCGCTTTTGAGAGGGAACTTTCAATTTCCAACACTCTGCAAATATTTCTTCAAGTGCATATCACATCATGGGCTTTTGCCTTTAAACGCATTAGTGTATTTTCTTTCATGTTGTCTCAAGGGCGCAAATCAATGGGTTTGCTTTTATATGGGGGCGCATATGAAAGGGGTAGCTTTCACTTTTGTGTACTTGAAGAATCCAGGCGCATATCATCATGATTTAGACGTCTTTACCCTTTTCAAGGCTGGGCGCAAATGAGTCCCTCTGCTTCTAGTTCTTATACTTAGAAAAATTTCAAAGACTTCTCCAAAGTTGGGCGCATATTACCCCCTTTGCTTTCAGTTTTAAATGACTTAGTATATACCTCATCCATCTTCAGCTTAGTGGGCACATATCATGTGTCAAGCTTCCGATTTTAAACCATCTTGAAGTCTTCTAACTTGGTCAAAGGGCGCAAACAAGGCCTGGAATTTCCAATTTCTTGACTTGGACATATTTTGTTCTCCAACATTCTTTTGAAGACGCACTTGGGAGTTGATGCTCTTGGGTGCGTATGCAAGGGTCAACTTTCAATTTTCTCACTTAGAATATTTCTGGAGGCCCTTCCTCACCTTAGGCGCAAATGACCACTTGAGCTTTAAATTTCGATCACCCCACACTAGACATTTTAAGCCTAGGGCGCAAATAACCATGTGAGCTTTTAATTTGATGACTTAGTCAAATTTTGAAGTCCTCGTAAGATGGGCGCATTTAGGGGGCCTTTACTTCCATTCTCCGCGCCTTAGAAACTTTTATTAATTCCTCCTTGAAGTAGGGCGCATAAAGGGGTGTCTACTTTCATTTTGGTGCCTTAGGAAAATTTTAAGCTTCAACTTCTTCTTCCACGCGCAAATAGGTCATGCTTTCACTTTCGACACTTAGAATATTTTAGAGTCTCATCCTCTAGCAAGGGCGCAAATCAATGGGTGAGCTTTCAATCTTATCAACTCCAAGTTCAAGGGCGCATTTTGACCTGTGGACTTTCAATTTGTATGCCTTGGTAGAATTTTCATCTGTCCTTAGCCTTTTAAAGCGAATTTTGATGCTGGACTTGAAAGATTATCAAACTTGATGTATTTCATGCCTTTTGCCAAATTTGGAGTGATTTGCTCATGCTAACCCTAGCCAGCCCTGACTCTACTATTTTTAGAAAGTTCGTGCCTTGAACTGATTTCTGACTCCGAAAGACCTGATTTTTGCCTTGTTTCGAACTTCGGGGTGCGGTTAAATTGTCGGTGCCTGATGCCTGTCTGTACCTGCTATTTTTAGCAACTTACTAAAAATAGTAAGTACTCAGAATGTCTTCAAATTTGGTGTGTTGTTTGCCTAAAGTGTGTTGATCGTGGCTAGATGCTGCATTTGCATGACCGTCTTGTTCTGCCCTTGAATTTAGGAAACCCTAATTTTCCAACATCAGCGTGCTAAAAATAGCAAGTGTCTGATTTTCCATCCTCTGCAATCCTGTTTGACTTGAAATTCACGCCAAGGGGTTTCCTTCATCTGCTTGTCGTATTTATGCTGACACTTCGTGTTGACCTGCTATTTTTGGCATGTTTTTGGATTGGCTTGCTATTTATAGCAGGTGCTTGCCTTTGAGACTTCCTTAGCTCCGTTCGTGTTGAAATTTGGATGTCGTACCCTACGTTGGTAAACTTCCCTGTTCGAACTGAGACTGGATGTTGACTTTCTATTTATAGCCGGCCTCAGGAACACCTTACTAAAAATAGTAAGTGCTCCGTTTTCCTTCAAATTTTGCCAGTAGACTCCCTAAAGGATACTGATTTTGGTGGATACTTCAGTTTTGGAAATTTTGATGTCCGAGTCCCGAAGCTCGAAACCCTAATTTTCTAGCATGTGTCCCAAATGAGCTCCATTTGACCTCGTTTCTGTTACATGTTACCGTGTTTGTGATTCTGAAGTGTGGGGGAGCTGCCGGAGTGTACCTGCTAAAAATAGAAAGTAGCTGAAAAAGTGACCAACCGGTTATCAGATGATTTTGCATGTCACACTGCCCGAGAGATCTTGGAAAACCCAGAAAAACCCAGAAAAATTATCAACATGCAAGCACTGGCTAAAAATAGCAAGTTTCGAAAAGTGACCCGTTTTGCTAGCATGTTACATCGTCGCCGGGCTCTCGAAAACCCGTGAAAGAATGCCGACGCGCCGAGAAAACTCGCATGCAAACCCTAATTACAGCCTCTGAAGGCTGGATGCTGAAAGTTGATTTCCTGTCCTGCATGTCACATCGCTGCGAAGGTCTCGAAAAACCCACAAAGAATATCTAGACATGCATCTGAAAATTTTGCGTATAAATCCTGGAATTTGCTCTGGAAGTTGGACTGCTAAAAATAGCAAGTCGCCCATTTCTGCCCAAATTTTGCCGGTGATAAGTTCAAAGTGCTCAGAATGTAGTGTCATTGTCAGAACGTGAAAATCTTGAGAAAACAAACCCTAAATTGACACTTACTAAAAATAGAAAGGTTGCAAAATTCAGCGAAAATTTAGAGGGAGCCTGCTTAAAGCATTCTGACAGCAGTGGTAAGCTCAGAGATAGACCAACCAACTCAATTTGACCTCAAAGCAGTCTGTAGATTATAAACCCTAATCCACTAGAAAAACGTTCCAGACTTAGTCATAATTCAAATCCAGGTCAAATGGTAAGTACACTATCAGGTAGGAGGAACAGACCAGAGAGACAGACCAAAAAGCAAAGCCAAAAGACCAGAATGGAGCAAAAATTTAGGGGGTCCCCGGCAAGGTGTGAAAAGGTCACAACATCTGGCGACTCCACGGGAAAGTGTTGAAAAACACTTTAAGAATTGAACCTTGATTAATCTTCCTCAAACCATCATACAAAGAGGACACTTTCTCAAAAGGGGAAAAGAATCCGATATTGGATCAGAACACCTTCATCCAAGACCTTGTGAGTGTGTGCATTCGTTCCATCCTTGAACCATCTTGACCTCCAGAATCGGCCGTAGCAAGTTATATAAATACCTTAACTTCAAAAGCATCCGGGACATGGCCTCGCTACCAGTCAGGCGTCTATAGCCCCAGTGAGGTTGTCGCTACAATTCTCACGAATATTGCTCCACTGCCGACCGGGCGTCCATAGCCCCGGTGGAGTTACTCGTATGTTCCCAAAACCAATATTTCATAATGTTTCCTTCATTTTTCATTTTCAAGTTCACTTTTTTTTTTTTAGGTATTTCTTTTAAGCACATTTTTCTCTTTTCTCTCGATTTCTCTGTCAATTCCTTGATTGGCTGGCAAGCACTGAAGCCTCCAATGGGTTTGAGAATTATAGTGGCACTGAAGCAAGATGTAAGATTTTCACCTCCAAGACCTTTCCCAAGAAAGCAAAATGACTCAGAACGGAGATAGGTAAGATATTTAAGGTCTTTGGACTCATGTGTTAAGACACAATAACGGGTTAACCTCCCGAGACAAGTTTAATCACTAGCTGGATGATGACAGGAGGGAAACAACCTTAGTCTTTTCAAAATTTGCACAAATTCCAGCGGAAAGAAACCACGTTGTGAAAGTAAAACCATCATCACCCCCTTCGCAATGGGAAACCCTAAAATCCTTGCCCATTCCAAACCAAAACCACCTGAGCGGACAACTCAAGGGAGGAACGCCAAACCAAAAACCCAAAGGGCAACAAACCAAAACAGAACAAACCGAAAAGCAAACAGAAAAAGCAACAAGAAAACAAATCTAATCTAGCTATATTACAAAGTAGGCTCTCGGAGAGAACCTAGGACTGGAAATAATGCTTGAGGAACTGTCCGTTGACGGGCAACGGGACATCCTCTCCTATCAGTGTGCGCAGTCTAAATGCATTATCTCCCAGGATTTCAAAAATTTGATATGCGCCCAACCACAATTTATCGAACTTGTTGTGATCTCCTTTCTTCTCGTGGGCCTTGTCCCAGTATAAAACCAAGTCAGAAATCCGAAAAGACTTGATCTTAGCTTGTTTATCAAACCATCTTTTCACCAGTGCTTGGTGTTTTGCCAGATTCTCAAGTGCCTCATCTCTTTTCTCCTCCAAGTGCATCAGTTGAGACAACCTTGTTTGAATTTGATCTTCTCCTTCGAGATACTCTTGAATAAACTGGAGAATTGGGATCCTTAGCTGGACTGGAAAAACAGGATTTTGTCCGTAGACCAAGTGGTATGGTGATGTTCCCAAGGAACTCTTTGTTCTAATTCTATCTGCCCATAGAGCAAACCTCAGCTGCGTGTGCCAATCTTTAGGATTCTTATCTAGCAATCTCTTAATAGCATTTAGCAATTTTTTGTTCGTGGACTCTGCTAGTCCATTCCCCTATGGATAATAGTTAGAAGAGAACTTTAATGTGATTCCATATTCGAAGGCCCAGTTTGAAAACTTCAGCGAGGAGAAGGTTGAACCGTTGTCGCTGACTAGGGCATGAGGGCATCCAAATCTCGTGATGATATTCTCCTCAAGGAACCTGATGACCACATCTATTGTGCACTGCTTCAAAGCTTGAGCTTCTGTCCATTTGGTGCAATAGTCAGTTGCCGTCAGGATGTATCTATGTTGTCCTGATGACGGTGGATTGATCATCCCAATAAAGTCTAATCCCCACTTGGCAAAAGGTCTAACCTCAATCACTGGCTGTAACAGCATGGCTGGGTGTTTTCCTCTATTCGCTGTTGTCTGACAAATGTGACAAGCCCTCACGTGCTCATATGTGTCTTTAAAAAGTGTGGGCCAATAATATCCAGCCGTCAGGATCTGGTGAGCTGTGGCCAAACTTCCTCCATGTCCAATTCCGAACTTCTCGTGGAAGTGTACCATTAGCTGTTTGGCCTCTTGTTTTCCTACACATCTCAAATAAATCCCTTCATAGTTTTCCCTGTAAAGAACTGATCCTTGAAGCATAAACCTTTGACTTCTCATTCTTAAAGCTCTTCGTTGCACTGGATTCAAGTGGCGAGGGCATCTGTGATTCAGCAAGTAATAAACAGTGTCGTCATACCACTCTCCTAGAGACACTTCCTCCAATACATACGTTTGCTGAACTAATCCCGGACCGGTCATTGCAATCGTCTGAGCTAAAGCCTATCCTCGGACGAATCTCATGGGCTGTATTTCTATGTCATACTCTTGCAAAGTGGCGACCCACTTGCCTTTTCTTTCTCCTAGCTCGTTCTGCATCAGCAAAGTCTTTACTGTGGCATCAGGAACAATCGCATATACCTTGCTTCTCAAGATGTAATGTCTGAATTTCTTGACGGCCTTCACCAAAGCATAGGCTTGTTTTTCAATGCTGGGATACCTTAACTCCGCCTCCTTTAAAGGCGCACTCATAAAAGCAATCGGGTGCTCGTCCCTTTCTTCTGTTCTTTGTGTTAAAACTGCTACACAGGTATGCTCTGAGGCAAATGAATACAGATAGAAAGGCTTTGTGTAATCTAGACTGACCAGCACTGGAGCATCTACTATCGCTTGTTTGATCTCGTCGAAAGCTTTTCTAGTTTGTGGGGTCCATTCAACCTTTGCATTCTTCTTCAGCATCTCATTTAGTGGCCTCACTATTTCAGCAAACCCAGTTATAAACTTTCTGACAAAATTGATCTTGCCGAAGAATGATCTTAATTCTTTCTGACTACCCGGCAAGCCAATCCTTGAAATAGCTTCAATACGCCCGGGGTCAATTGATATACCCTTCTCTGAGATGACGTGACCCAATAATTTACCCTCTGTTACGCCAAATATACATTTCTTAGCATTCAAGGAGACACCAAATCTTTTGCATCTCTGAAATATCTTTCTTAAATCTTCAACATGATCCCCTCTTTTCTTTGAGAACACAGTCAGGTCATCCATGTATATAATTATGCACTTTCCTACCAGATCCCAAAAGGCAATATCCATAGCTCGCTGGAAAGTGGCTCCTGCGTTGATCAGGCCGAAAGGCATTCTTCTATATGCAAAGGTTCCCCATTTTGTGGTGAACGTTGTCTTCAATCTATCTTCTTGTTCCACCATCACTTGGTTGTAGCCTGAATATCCGTCCAAGAAGGACATCATCTGTGAACCACTCACTATTTGCAACACCTCGTCTAGTGAAGGCAAAGGATAATTGTCCTTTTCGGAGGCCCTATTCAAATTGCGGAAGTCTACGCATAACCTTATTTCTCCGTTCTTCTTTCTAACCGGTACTAGATTGGCGACCCACGTGGAGTGCCTCACTGGAAAGATGATCCTAGCCGAAAGAAGTTTCTTGACCTCCTGATAAATTAACGGCTCTAATAATGGATTCACGGGCCTCTGCCTTTGTCTGAATGGCTTACTGCCTGGTTTCAATGGAATTGTGTGCGTAATCAATTTAGTATCATATGTCTTCAAATCCTCATACCCCCAGGCTATTACATCTGGAAATTCTTTCATCACCTTCAAGATGCCTTCTCTTTCTTCTTGTGTGCAAACTTTTCCGATAAAAACATTCTTCACTCGTTCATCTGCCCCTAGATTGACAGCTTCACAGTCATTGCCTTGAGTACTCTGGTTTCTACTTAGCCTATCGGTATCAAATAGTCTCTCTAATTCAACCATTCCTCTTGGAATGACATTGGTCTTCAAATTTAGAATCCCTTCAGTATCGAATTCTGCTTCCTCGGTCTCCTCTTCATCTATGATATGTGCTTCAAACACACCAGAGCATGTGAGAAAATCTAAAATCTATTTATCGTCATCGAACACTTGGAAATTCTTTATGTTGTCAGGGATTGTCGGGGTTGAAACCAACTCCACTGTAAATTTCTTTAATCCTTCCATCGCCAATGGTTCCAATGAACTAGCAGCTTGTGCTAAAGAATTAGCGACTGGGTTCTTGGACCTATAAACTTGCTTGATATTGAATGCATCAAAAATTTCTAAGAGGTCCCATACTCTGTTACGGTATCGGCCTAACCTCTTGTCGTGACAAGCAAACTGCTTCCTTACTTGGCGAACCACAATGTCAGAATCCCCAAAGGCATGCACAATCTTGGCTCCCTTCTGAATTGCGAGGAGCAACCCATGAATCAAGGATTCATATTCATTGACATTATTAGTGCATGAAAATTGGAGCCTGTAGGCACCCAAATATGCTTCTCCGGTTGGGCTAATAAGTTCAAATCCCGCTCCATTTCCCTTCTTTGATTTTGATCCATCGAACCTCAAGGTCCATGCTTGATGCTCTGTGAGGGTGCTGGCAGACTGAACATGTGTATCCTTTTGATTGCACACCTCTGAAACTTTTTCTTCAATCTTTGGCGGAGTTTTATCATCTTTTACAAGTTCTTCTATTAAAACATTGTTTCCTTCATTTGTCTTTTGACATTCTTCTTGCACGGCGAGTCGTGGGACGAGCTTTGCAACTTGTTCTAATGCCACCTTGCACATGGCACAAGTGACCTCGGAGTGGAAGGCCTCATGAATTCTGCACCAATTTGGAAGTAGTAAATTCCTGATGGAGGCATCTTTACCCAACTCCGTTTCTTGTTTTACACTGTTTAGGACAAAATCCCTTAAGTTCTCAAACGTTCCTCCACCTTCACTATCGCTTGAATCACTTTCAATTAAAACTTCAGTGGAAGCAGTGGTATCTTCTAAACATTTCCCTTCACTTGGGCTTTGTAACATCAACACTTCTTGCTTGACAAGCCTATATGAGCTCAAATCAGTCTCTACAAACATAATCTCATTATCCTCACCATACTCTGTGATCATCAATCTAAGCCTCGGTGTGCTTTCGATCTTAATTTGATTCGGGACTCCTTTCCATGGAAGCCACATGTGGGAGAAATCTGTTGCAATATACCCATTCAGCTTCCTTGCCCAATATCTACTCAACAACATTCCATATCCATCAGGTATGTCAACCACTGATATATCAATACAACTCTGAATTCGGGGATCAGCTGACAACTGCATGTGAATATTATTCAATTCTCCGACAACTGGAACTTCAGTTTTATCTAGCTGGGTCACTTTCTTGGTTGTTTGGAGTGGGACTACACCCAATCTCTGACATACCTTTAGCGGCATAACGTTGCTTGAAGCACCGGAGTCAATCAAACAATTGTGCAATAACTTTCCGAAAATTCTAACTGACACAAGGAATGGGGCTGGTTCATCTCTCCCCTGATAGAATACTACCGGTTTTCTTCTTTCCTCGATTGTCATATCTTTCTTTTCATTCTTTTTGTCCAATGAAACTTGATTGCCTTGAGAAACCTTCTGATTTTGCGTTTGCTCTTGCTTGTGTTCTGTAGGCAGATTGAACTGAACCTTCTTATCTTCAGTCTTCGGCTTATTAGGCTCGCTTGAAGATCCTTGTACCATTCCTACAAAACCTTGAGACTGTTGTGGGACCTCCCAAGTGTTAAAAGGTGCACGAGATACGTTACATTAGGTGGACTGGTTGCTGGCAGTCTGTTGTCCATTTCTATTTGGCATCACATTCGGTTGTCTATACTCTGGAGAATCCTTAGGTATACTTGGATTATTACTTGCACTGGGATTTGGTGGGGTTGTGAAGTTGTTTGGAGGAACCGAAGACGTCAGAGGCTCTTTCTGATGATAAGTCCTTTGATACACTTTGGGTGCTCCTCCAGATGTCTGAAAAGCTTGCACCTCTCTTCTTCCTTCTACCATAACACTGTTGTTGAGAGGTGGGAAAATGTAATTGTCCTGACCAAGAGGATCCTCTGAATAACTATCTTGAACCTCTGAATATACTTGAGCTTCTGAATACATTTGAGCTTCTTCAGTTTGATTATCTGGCGTCCCCACGGGACCATTTGCCGAAGCTAGTGGAAATCTGTGATTAACCGATGGCGGCATGTAACTCTGGTATTCAAGCGAGATATTAACATTTTCTAGGACTAGTGCCTGGTCATACCTTTGTACTGGGACTATCTCGTATCCCTTAGTCGGAGGATTCTCAATACCCTCTATATTCTTTACTTCTCTTTTGAAAATATCAGCAGCTACTTGGAATTCGTGACATTGGAGCTCTGAGTGCTGATTTGTGTTATGGAGTCTGCACCATCCCGACATGGTGGCCTCAGCTAAGAAAACTCTATCTGCGGGGCGGTTCTCTGGAGGTGGCGGGTTATCAAGTGGTGACGGGATCCCTCCATTATTGGGCCCTGTATTCCAGGACCTCTTCTGATATCCTTGATTATTACTTCGATACCCATGGCTATTGTCGTGGCCTTGTCCTTGATGGGCATCTTGATAATGTGGAGGATTATTCTGATATCCTCGATTGGCACTTTGGTGTGCTTGATAATTCTTCAACATAGACTACATCTGATTGTTCTAATTTTTGAGGTAGGTCACCTCAGTTGACAGCCTCTTCATTTGTTCCACTAATCCTTTCATTTCGTCTTTCTCCTCTTGAGTCCTTGTAGCTGGTACTGTATTTTGGAGATAGACTAGCTGTGTAGCCGGAGTTTGGGACAAAGGTATCCCAGGATGGAGAACTAATTAATTAGATGGTGCCTGTGTTTGGCTAGCCGGCTGGGGAACTGGATTCAATGGTGGAATTTGTTGATTCCATGTTGAATCGAGTGTCTGCATCTGATTATTTGTTGAAGCTAGGCCAGTGTACAAAGAAGGTCCAATTATGTTCTGCCCCAAACCTTGACTCACTTCGACCGCCTTAGCGTAAGCTTGATTCATGTGTGCCGGAGTGGGGTGAGATTTCACGAACATCGTAGTCAAGGGATCCAAGGCGGAATAATAATTCTCCCTGGCATCAGCAACAACATAGGGGGTACGTAGCCTTGTGAGAGCCTTCTGGAATCTATTATTGAAGGCATGGATAGTTTCTTTATCTTGTCTTCTCACTTCTGTAAACTGGCGGAAAAGTTCCACTGGAGTAATAGGTATACCAAACTTTCCAACAAAGGCCTCCTTCATTTGTTCCCATGTCCTTATCGATCCGATTGGCAAGTGAATAAACCAGTGATGAGCTTCTTCTCCCAAAGAGTATGGAAAAAGTCTGCAAGCCACGTCTGCATATGCGATCTGTCTATTCTGCAGGTAATCTTCGAACATCTTGACATGGTCCTCAGCAGAACGGTTGATATCACGAACTTGAAACTTAGTGCAGAAATGCTCTGGATTCTTCGGCATGTCATGGTAATCAGCAAACTCAAGGGGAGATGGGTTAGTAACCAACCAAGTAGCACCATTCGGAGCTGGTTGACCTCCTGGTTGAGCCATTGCTTGAACCGGTTGTCGCCTTTGATAAACAATAACTTGGGCTGCTTGTTGTTGAGGTGCAGTAGCCTGGACTGGTTACTGAATAAATACCGGCGTAGTAACTTGGACTATTCTTGGTTGAGCGAACCTTGAAGTACTTGGTGGAGTTTTGAACAAACTTGAAGTTTCTACTCCACTTGCTTCTCCTTCACTTGATATAACCTCTTCACTCGAAAGGACTTCTTTCTTTTTCCTCGCTCGAGTAGGTAGCTCTAATTCCACCAACTCCTTGGATGAACTTGGCGTGGACCTCAGAATTCTTTTCAACTTATCTGGTGAGAACGAACTGATACAATCCAGGGTGTAGCTGATTACTGTCGAGGTGTCAGAGCAGGAGCGAGTGGTTGTCTTTGATTCAGCAAGTCTCTTTCAATCGCAAATTGAATCTTGATTGCTTTCTCTTCTTCTTCTCGCAACACAAAGCTAGTTCGCATATACTCAGCGTAGCTCTCCTTTGTTCTCCACGCGAGATTGTTCAATCCTGAGAGGATATCTTCTTGATCGTCGTTGAATCCCAAATTAGGCTGCAACACTGGAAATAAGCCTTTATGCAGTAGCACCATCTTGATTCATGATAATTTATTCTCCAATGAATTTCTCTTTTTGATAAAAATCCCTTGTTTACTTGAATGTGGTTGTTCACTGCAAGGAAATCTTGGAAGGCCCTCCTTCTAGTGCCAGTTTCCGTTGATGTGATTTTTGTGACCGCATCAATCAGCAGAACAAAGTTGTCTGAAGGCTACTCCATTCTCTCTTGATCAAAATATTCCGTGCGCTAAGATTGCGAGATAGATCGCACGTTCAACTCCAAAGTTCCGAAATGCTTGGAATACCCTCAGTAGGTTCATTGTGATATGTTGTTTTTACAAGGGGACTTACACAATTGTTCAGGATACTTGCAGTAAACAACAGATAAATGCTTTGAAGGGAACTTTTTTCGCGAAAGATTTGGCGTTAAGATATGAGTTTTCCTAAACTAACCCAAAGTGTGCAGAATTGAAAATAGATGCAAGGTTTAGAAAGTCTAAATTCTAGTCTAAATGCAAGAGGTGTTATACTTGACTTCAACGAACTTCAACCGAACGTTGTCTAGCCTCTAGTTGGACAGCTTCGACAAGGTTGGTGCAATCTTCAAGGGAGCGAAAAGATGTTCGAATCACAATTCAATGATGCAAATACCATCACAACGATGCATACATACACATGAATCTCGATCGAAGTTAAGTTTAAAAGGTATTCTAGTTGACCACGCAGGACAAACTCACCATCAGTAAGCTTGTTAGTGGTATGGACTTATGAAGCTCACTCAAATCAAACACAACCACCGATAATTAACTTCTTGCATGAAAATTAAGTCCTACTTGAAGTTGAAGGAAGAAGAAACCTCACAAACTACTCATGACAAAAGTGGAGTTCACCATCAATTAAATTCTTTTTATTATGATTAGCCTTCGTGACAATTTCTTACAACAATTCTCAAAGGGAGAATTCCCCTTCTCCTTCAAACAATGCAATGAAACTAAACTATTCTCTAAAAAGTGTCTACTCTCTAACTTGATCTGATATATATCTCTCTAGCTTACTAACTACTAGTGTACAAATGAGGGGACTCCCCTTTATATAGCTGGCCAATTTCAACGAATGGTCCAGATCAAATTACAATGGAGGGCTCAAATCGAGCCTCCTCAGCCCTAGACAAGATTAACCCTAAAAACCGCCAGAAGGTGGAGGAGTGGCGTCATTAATGATCTCAAAATAGCAGATTCCTCCTTGACCACTATTGGGCAATTAATGCCCACTATCCCTCCAGAAGATTCTCGTCCATGACTCGGATTCCCTTGCTCTTCTCTCTGACCGCATAAGCTACAAACCGGGCCAGCACCTCATCAACTTCCTCCTCAGAAATTGTCGGAGTAAGATTGAGTTGATATTCAAGAATAGCCACCATCTGCTCCTGTCAATCACAAGACTTTCCCCAAGTCTCAATAGACTCGTGTGTGCTCTGAATGATAGCTAAAAAATGTAGAGATGTTCTCAAAGTCAAGTTGAGAAAACATCCTCATCTCGGAGAAGAAAGGTTGCAGCCTTGCCTTCAATCCGTCTACCTCTACTTCCTCAAGAGTTAGCCTCTTAGCGAACAATGCATCCAATGTATTGAGGATGCCCTCGTGAATATTCCTCGAACATCTTTTCACTCCCTTGAAGATTGCACCAACCTTGTCGAAGCTGTCCAACTGGAGGCTAGACAACGTTCGGTTGAAGTTCGTTGAAGTCAAGTATAACACCTCTTGCATTTAGACTAGAATTTAGACTTTCTAAACCTTGCATCTATTTTCAATTCCGCACACTTTGGGTTAGTTTAGGAAAACTCATATCTTAACGCCAAATCTTTCGCGAAAAAAGTTCCCTTCAAAGCATTTATCTGTTGTTTACTGCAAGTATCCTGAACAATTGTGTAAGTCCCCTCGTAAAAACAGCATATCACAACGAACCTACTGAGGGTATTCCAAGCATTTCAGAACCTTGGAGTTGAACGTGCGATCCATCTCGCAATCTTAGCGCACGGAATATTTTGATCAAGAGAGAATGGAGTAGCCTTCGGACAACTTTGTTCTGCTGATTGATGCGGTCACAAAAATCACATCAACAGGAGGCAAAGTCATGTTACAAAAAGTGGACACTTTGAAGAATGTTGTAGATTATCTCACTAAGCCAGTCAGCATAGTGAAGTTTAGTTAGTGCAAAGAGGCCATGGGTCTTATCTCTTCTAGAGTGTTATTTATTCTTTCAGTTTCCCTTTATGCTCTTTTAAGGTGTTTGACAAGTGGGAGAATGTTGGGAGAAATGTCTTGACCTTATTTTTTCCATATTTGTATTTAATAGTATTTTGGCAATTTGTTAACTTGTCATGAAAGTTGCTAAATGCAACTATGACAACTTGTAAGGTGTTTTTTAGTTGCCATATTAGAAAGAGCATGAAAAGGGAAGCTAAATGTGAACTTGGAGAAGATAAGGAAGATCTTTAGTTCGAATGTGCATGTTAACAAGAAGGCAGATAAAATCACAAGTTGGAAGAGGAAATTTCTTATTTAACTACTCTTGATTTAGGTTTTGTGACTTGTGCACGGGCAAGAATGCCCGGATTAACTAATGGTTTCTAGCATATGGTTTTAGAAACCATTCATGATTTCTTCTTTTCCTCATGCCTATATTTTAAGTGCTTGAGTTGATGGAAAACTAAAACAAATTTTGCAGGTTGTTGAAGTAATGAAATATTGTAGAAATTTAGAGAGAGTAGTTGTGTTGATGTAGCTCATTTGAAGGATTAATACAAATCTTGAGTCGCACTGGATGTGGGGTTTTTTCCTACAAGGGTTTCTCCACATAATTCTTGAGTTACAGTTTGCATCTATTTTTTGTAATCATTTTCTTGTCCATTTATGATTTATCACTATCTATTTACTTGGATGCTTAAAATATTCAGCATGTTTTCATTGTACAGTTTTATCATGTTTTCTACAATTCACACCTTGCCCTTTGTAAACACTATTGCCATTTGTGCTCTATCGTTGCCCTTCACTATCGCCACTCTACTTCCATCCCAATTCCACAATCCGTTGTTTTCACCATTTATTTTTTAAATTTAAAAAATGTTGAGTTTTGGCATGGAAAGCTTCATTTTGGGCGTTTGGGAATGTCACAGGGCAGCAAGGGCATGCCCTAGCCGTCCCATGCATGCTCCCAATACCGTTTGATCCAGAAATGAGTCTAGTTTTGGACAAATCTGGTAACATAGCTTGGCACATGTCTATAGTATATTACTATCCCAATATTTCCCTTACCACTCAAATAAAAAATTGCCACTTCTTTCAACATATCTTTATGTTCTTTGAACTTTCTAAAACTGATCATACTGACAAGTTATATTTATTAAAGCCAATTCATACCCCAAATGAGGAATCCAGAAAGTTTTACTTTTTTTACATCATATTTTGATCATATCTATGTTTGAAAGAAATTACTTAGCCAGCATGGCTAAGTATTATAATCAGAAATCAAGGAGTCTAATCTCATAGTGGAAAACAACCTTGTGGTAGTCTTCTTTGAGGTTGCAGATTTTCATAGTGTTTTGAGTGCCAATGATAGGTCTAAATGTGGAGTGCACTAGGCCTTCACCGAAACCCAAGAAGAAATACATTGATTGGTAAGTCCTCCCAAATATTACTGATGAGTAGAAGCAGAAATTAATCAAACTTGCATATTGGAGAACAAATATGATGTACTTGTGGTTGGAGGAGTTTAAATTTTTGTAGGTCTTGCTACTTTACAAAGTGTTGGAGAAGAGAAAGGAAAGAAAGAAAAAAATGTTTGTCCAAGGGTGACCAAAATAGTTCAATGGGAATCAAAATTACATCTAGTTTAGTTGACAAGAACTCCCAAAAATTATACAAGATAAAGTAAACTAAATTCCTTACCTAGAGAGTCTTACCAAGGAGTGGCATATGATTGGGGCAATTATACTGCAGACGAACATGCAAACTTTTCTCTGCAGGGAGTATCAAGGGGTTTTATATGAACCACACATGCCATTGCCATGTATTTGACGTAATTCACTAACATACAATCACTTTTCTAGGTATTGTCACTTTATCTTCCTGCTATGACAAAAAATGAGGTTGTCTCTCCTTTGGTGCAAACACATTAGACAGAGAATGCCCATTAAAATGATAAAATCACTTCTTCTAAAGGCTAGAAGGAGAAGTGGGTCTAAGTATCAAGGCTAAGTTTCAAATCCTGGTGCTAGTTCCAGTTAAGGTTTGCCAATTCGATATGTAGATTCGGCCAAAAAATATTTTGGGGTTGGATTTGTTTTGGATTTGTCGATACAAAAGCATATAAAAATCATAAATATATACATATTTATAGTATAAAATCAATAATTTTAGATGCAATATACATATTTTCTAAAAATTTTAATGTATAATAATATTTATAAGTTAATATTAAATATTATAATGTAATCATAAAATTATAAAGAAAGTTAATATTTATATATATTATTAATTTTAAAAATTAATTAACATATATTAATATTATTTTTTATTATTAATTGTAATATTAATGTTTTTTTAATTTGATTACATAAATTTGTATTATTAATAATAATTAATAAATATTATTAACATAACAAATATTATGAAAGATGGTGCAATTTGCAGAACGCTTCTCCGCAGAAAATTGTGATTCTTACCCCTCTTCTTGGTGGGAATCTGTTTGGCTTAGTTTGCCAAAATCATGCAGAAGATCTGCTGCAGTCCACCTGCTGCAGGTGGTTTGTTGCCTGGCTGTTTCAGGCGGTCTTTTGGGCTCTCGATCCTTGTGTTTTGGGTTTAAGTTTTTTGGCTCAAGGCCTTTGATGTTTCTCTGTCTTTGACTTAGGACTGTTGTTTGTTCTAAGTGTTCTGTTGCCCCTGGTTTTTGGTGCCAGGGTTGGTTGTTAGTCTGTTGAGTTTCTGCAATGTTTTCGTTGTTTCTGCTTCTCTGCTTTGTTGGCAAAGTTTGAAACTTTGGTGTTTGGAAGTGTCCTTTTTTTAGCTCTGTACAAGGTTTTGGGCCCTTTCAAAACCCTGCTTACCTTATCAAAAACAAATATTATGAAAGAAGGGCTTGACCCACATTCTCTCTATCATTCATATAAAAAACTTCCCTCTTTAGAGATGCAAGCCGTTGGATCAATGCCTCTAGATGAATGGATTGGAGTGGAGAGTGGACAAAAAGATGCTCCCGTCATAGAAAAGTTGTTTTCTAATAAGATAAGATTCATGTTAGAGAATTAGCTATGAAATATCTACATTCATTAAAGATCAGGTTGATATACGAATAGTTGTGTGCATTGAAACTCTACAACTAGAACATCTAGTGCAAGAAAATAAGGCGAATTAATTCCCTTGCAGCAACAGTTATCCACAAGGAAGTGGAAAGAATAAATAAAAGCATGGCTCGTAAAGAAGGAAGAGAGACTCAATGAAGCAAGATTCATCAAGTTAGAAGATGATACTGAAAACATCTCCTACCCTATGGAGAATCTTGAAAGATTGGAGAAGATCATGCAGGTTTACAGGGGAAGCAGGTTTCCGAAGAAAAACAAGAGCAGAGAAAAGAGCAGCCTCAAGTCTAAGAGAAGGGGAATCCCTGCACCAACCAAGCACCCCCAACAAAACCACCATTAAAAGTAGTAGCCAAGATATAGATTTAACCATATGTAGGTAATATAAATGCTTGAAAACTTGATCATTAGTTGGTCCAATTTGAGATTTATTTCAATTTCCATGATGTTAGTGTAAAACAACAACAAAAAGATTGCAAGTTTGCAATTGGCTAGTCATGCATTCACTTGGCTTGAGAGTTATGTTCTTCTTTGGCTTTAAAGAAACTAGCCCTAATTTCTATGTGGGGTGAATTTGAGAAGTCGATTATAAAGCAATTCTTCATAATTGTCATGAAGAGAAAACGTTTACTAATGAACAATACTGTCAGCAAATACAAGGCCACAATTTGCAGGAATATACAAGCAAATTCTAAAAGATTATGACATCAAGATGAAGTACATTAGATAATTATATGGTCATCAATGGAAGTCCATGTTGCTAACCAAGCCAAAAGATGTGGACAAGGCATATGCTCAAGCTCATGATTTAGAGATGGAAAAAGAACAGTCCATCATCATCTTCTAATGCTCAAAAACAGCAAAAGTGATTCTTAGCCAAAAGGAAAAGGTAAATAGAAAGCTAAGCTTAACACCACCACTATTTTTACAAAGAGGGAACCAAAAAACATTGTAGGAATTGTGATGCTGATGGTCATTGTAATATACGACCCCAAATATATATATATATATATATATATATATTTTTTTTTTGTGATTTCTCTTCCTTGCTGATTGTGTTTGTTTTGAGAGAGTTTAATGCATTGAGTTCAATGTGCCATTCATGGTTTTGAACTTGCATAAAGTATATATTGCAATGAACATAAAATAGGAAAAGAACACTCTAGCCAAGAACTTTTCACAGCTTTCAATAATCTGATTTTAACAACAGAAATTACAGTCCTTGTGATACAATTATCAAACTGTCATGTCCCCGAAATTGCAACACTAAATCTAAAACATTGAAAAGCAAATAAATAACAAAATATATATTAAAATTATAAAAAGAAATATTAATAACCTAATATTATTATAATTATAATTATAACAAGATAATATTATAATTATAATTATCAAAAATAATATTGTAAATATTAAAATATAAATACTAATAATTTAAATATCATTATCATAATATATAATACTAAAGTATATATAAAATAATAATAATAACAAATATATTTTATAAAATATAAAACAATAAACATAAATATATATAATATAAAACAAATGTATGCCAAATGTGCAGCGATCCCACCCTAAAAGGGGCAGCGATTCCATTTCTAAAGATAGCACTCATGTTTTTAGAAAGAATAAATAAATAAAAGGTGAATTAAAAACAGTACTGAAAGTTTTTACACGGCAACAATTTAGTATTAATAAAAGGTTGTGACTTTTGGATATCTCTCTTCAAAAGATGTATCCTTTCATATATATAGATATAAAAAGGAGATCGAATGGAGGGAATAAGGAAAAGGAACAGTAGATATAGGCAGACATAAGGAGAGAAGAATATATTCTAAAACAGAAAATCATTTATAAAAAAATATTTTCTAAAAATCAGATCATGGTGGCTGGGAAAATAAAGAGTGATTTCTGCAGATCGAACCAAAGCAAGGCTGTAAGTATTTTCTGGTTTCAAATAATTAGTTAGAAATATATTAAGGATGTAGATAATGATCTTAGTAAGTATTTTATGATTAAGATAATGAACAGTTTAATGCATTATGAAATGAGATGAGAATTAAAATAATAGCTTATGCTTATGTATTTAGAAAAAAGAGATCTGTTAATACATTGTGAATTTAGATGTGGATGATTGGCAAATAAATAGGGAATTTAAATAACAGTTGGTGGTTAATAGACATATCTAAATATGATTATTGATTGATAAATATACTTAAATATATGATGATTGATAAATATATTATAGGTGATTGATAAATACAATTTATACATAATAATATTTGTCTAATTGATGTTATTTATTATCGTCATTTTTGGGGTATGCATGTCACTATTATAGTATTGCTAATATGTTATTTTGAATTGGACAACTAATGATGTTATGGTGATATATTCCATCATAATTATTGTGTTTGTAACTATATAAAACAACCATGGAAGGCTAGGAAAGAAAGACTAATTACATCTCTGCACCCCCAGCAATATTGAAGACAATTACAATCTATCATTCTATTGAAACATAGAATAAGAAAGGAAAGCATCGCGACTGGATAAAAGGGAAAGAAGTTCTGCTGACTTGATGATTGTGAGGATCAGAGAAAGCTCCAACAGATCACACCCAGGTAAGTATAAATACCTGCATAAATTCAATTCTCCCTACATTGCTAAATATGAAATGGTGTATGTATTATTGATCTCTATATAGATTAACTCAATATGTAAGATTAAAATATGGACTGCATTTTGATAATCTGATTACAGTGATAAGGGAGTTAAGGGCCTACGAGGAGGGGAAAAAGCGTGTGGGTCACCCTCTAAGTACCCCATCCATCTGTATGGCAAGGGCCACATGGGCCAAGAGGGGTGTACTGCTCTTGGGCTTGGAGGGAATGACTGCCCAGGACACCCTACTGTAGTTGCACCCTCAAATCCCCTACATAATTAAGTAATAATGGTTCTGATAAGGGGAACAGTGATAGCTAGGTACCCCACCCATATGGATGGCAAGGGCCACATGGGCCAAGAGGGGTGTACTACTCTTGGGCCTAGGGTAGAGGGTTTCTTGGGTACCCTATCAGGCCATTATGTCCAAGGAAGAATGAACTAGAACATCTAAAGAAATTCAATATATTTTATTATGATATTGTCTCTATTCATAAATGTCTACTAACATATTTGAAGGCCTAAACAGGTAGTTGTAACCCTAACCATGTTCTCTTTGATTTTCTTATATGCATTCTAATTAATATCATCTTGTAAATATCCTCTAACTCTGTTTTAGAGGGGCCTACTCACATTATAAACATCCCCAAAACCAAGGTGATCACTTGAAAATTGAAATTGATAAATTAGGGCAGATTTAGAGTTAACCCAAAAAGGGGACATTACACAAACTCGGAAATAAGCATTCAGACCTGGTAAAAAGAGCACCATACAGCAGGTAATGATCCTTTGCTTGGCTCGATTAACGCCAATGATGAGAGCTTTCAGGCCCTAAACCAACTCACCAAAGACCTCCACTTCGACTGTTCCAGAAGAGACGTTATTTGCAGCTCACAGCAAGACCGACCTGAATCAAGATGACACCCAAAAATGGGCGCTAGGTGCAGAAGGGCGATTTGCTCTAGAAATTCCAATACTCCTCCAAAAATTACAAACCAATGCTTGATGTGGGCGCCTAGAAGAGAGCATTCAGAAGAACCAATACCCACGTGGATAGCCTAAACCATGTTTGAGTTATGAGCAAAACATCAAGTTCAGGTCCAAATACTGAAGTACCCAAAAATGAATAAAAAACACACCATACTCCCAAAAATCCACGCCAAACTGAAAGGATGCAATCTCAAGCCAAAACCCAAACTGAAACTCTTCAAAAATGCTAAAATATCTTCATTTCTAATGACTGAAATCTGCAACTTGAAGCTCCAATGTGATTTATGGGTGAAACCACTCCTCCTCTGGCTAGGGCAGGTCTTGCACTACCGAAACCAATTCAAGATGTCAAGGGTTTTCGTTCTCAACACTCACTTTCAGACCTCCTAGCGAAAAACCAGCAACATCTCCTTATGCAACCAAATTCATCCATCACAAATGAGGCCTCCAAATGAGAATATAAAGTCTCATTAGCAAATTAAAGCGACCAGCAATGCTTAAACCCTAAACCCCTCATAAACCAATGCCCTTTTTAATATTTGCTTTTGTTTTAATTTAAATTTCAACTCAAACATTAGCTTGGGCGTCCCCCTCTTAACCAGCATACAAAAGTATTTTAGTTGCTTTAAAAACGACTTTAAGTTATCACCTTAGGCGCCGTTGGTACTTTTTATGACCCCTTTTCCCTCAACTTTAAGTTATAAAGTAACTGTATAATAATCCATTTTCAAAAGGAAAAGCAAATATTAAAAATATTTCAACCTTAGAAACCTGAATCCTCAACTAAGAATATGCTGCGGAGAGAACCCTAACTAGGTCCAACTTACCCAAAATAGACTTACTATTTTTAGAAAGTACTAAAAATAGTAAGTAGTACCCAAGACTCAAGCTGGAGAGATATTGATAAGCTCAACGGGCTCACTGACGACTGGAGCTCAATACTGGACCCCTACTAAAAATAGAAAGTACTCCAGAAAACTGAAAACCCAACACCAAGAACCAGAACTGAGTTCCCTTATCAGAACCATTTAGCCTACAGGAACTCTAGAATAGGCTAAAGGTCGTGTGCACTGCTTAGAGGCTAGAAGGGGGCATTACAGTCATATAGACAAAAAATGCTAAGACTTTTATCTGAAATTGGGTCCTTATAAGATCAAAACAAGAATGCCTTGTTTTCCTTTGAGGGGAAGGAAATAGGGAGTAGCTCCAATGTGGATGAGAGGATTGCTTACACTTCCATCCAAAGAGATGTGTGCTTGAGTAGCAATGAAGTTCATCATAAGGTGAACTTATCAAACTCTTTCATATCAAGATTCAAATTAAGAAGGCAAAAGTTAATGCTTTTTGGTATTCTTGTTCCTAAACAAATTTGTTTTCTAAAGAGTTGATAGACAAGCTTGGGTTGGCTATATTATGACCATTCTAATTGTTATGCACAAGGTTGGATAAAGGGTGTAGATTGAAGTTACCAAACAATAAAAAATTTAAGTTAAGGAAAAATAAAAAAATTCATTGATGAGGTTGTGGTAGATACTATTCCTCTGATTGTGTTGTGTAGTATTTTGCAGCCCATACACATATGTGAGATGCAATCTTCATGAGAAAAGTCAACAATTACTGCTTGTTCAAATATGGGGAAAGCTAAATGGTCCATGCATATGAAGTTAAATCGGAGATTTCCTAAAAAGTGCCAATCAAGGAAAAGGATTGAATAATGATAGTGGGAAGCTTGCTTTGCTTGTCATAAGAGATGAGTATGGTAATGACGTAGTTGAATACAAAGCTTCTTCTAGCATGTCTACTAACAAAGAATAAAAGAAAATTAAGTAGATATTGCAGAATTCTAGGGAAGTTTTCCAAAAGCCCAAGGGTATGCCACCTATGAGAGTGGTGGAACATGAGATCCAATTGCTATTGTATTTCCTTCTCCCCAACTATCCAATTCCTACAAGATTATCCTCTCCTTCACATTGATATCTATTAGCAATCATTGATGGAAGCACATGAGGGAGAGAAGCCAATACAATATTAGCTAGATCAAAATGCTATCCATCCTAGAGCTTCTCCATGTGGTTCGCCTATCATAATTGTGCCTAAAAAGGATGGTTCATGGAAAATGTGTATTGATTATAAAGATTTCAATAAGATAACCATCAAGAACTTGATTCTTTTCCATCAATTAGTAATTTTTTGGGCTAACTTCAGCATCCTAAGTACTTTACAAAGCTAGACTTGAAATCTTGATATTACTAAGTAAGAATCAAACCATTATCCATAGTAATAGTGTATGTGCACTTATAATAGCTGGTGATGAGTCCTTTACTTTGAGAAAAATTCAATAAAATGCATTAGTTGAGTCAAAGCATAAGATTAGCAAAGTACCAGTTTTGGTGCTATCCATCTTGTAAGTACCATTTGATGTGGAAATGAATGCAAGTGATTATGCTATATGCTATGTTACCCATTCAACCCCTTGGATCCGCTAGCTCAAGTTGGATCTAAGTTCTGTCCATTGGGGATTGTGGGCAAGGTTTTGCAATTTTCTTATGGATTCATCCAAAACGAACTTCTCACAAATTTCATCATTTTTTTTTGCTACGATGAACCCGCTAGTTTTCCTCTAAAAATTGCAATTTATGTCTTGATAAAGAAAATATAAAAGGGTAAAAACTCTAGACATAGCCAATTATAGAGGTTGTGCTGCAAACTTTAAAATTGCATGCAAAAATATAGATGTAGGGAAAAATCCTATAGGAGCTGTTGAAATATGGTAGCTTCAGTCAGATATAGAAATGATGATCATATGTGTGCGTATATATGTGTCAGTATGTACTGAAATATGTATACACACATATATATTAATTGTATACATTATCATTTATATCGAAATCTACTACATTCCAAGTATATTATCGATCTGCATTTAGAGGTTATTAATTGCAGATTATTAGTATTTCATGTTTTTCATATAGGATCCCGATCGAGCATCATTATCGGTGATCATTTCCAGATTGGATATTATTTATTTGTGCAAGATAAATTCAGATTGAACTTGGTAAGCATTTATGTTTATTTAGTAACAAACCCCGATTAGAGATCGGGTGTTTAGTTAAGATGAAAAGGCACAATTCATGAGACATCTCATGAACGGACATGCCTCCACTTTGTGGAGACATGTCCGCTCATGGGATGTGTCTCTTCCTTATATATTTAATGTAGGTCCGATCCACAATGGGAGACATCGAAATCAATAAATGTTCTACTCTTGTAGATCGAATACCATTAAAGAAAATTCAGACTTGTTGAACTCTTGGAATCAACATGGTATCAGAGCCATGGTTAAAAATTCACAAGTCTGAATTTCTTAATCTATATCCCCTTTCAGGCGCATACTCCACCAGTTCAAACGCAGCCGGGAGATTTCCGATGGCATGATGGCTGCGTAGCCTCCGGCTCTCGCCATCCTTATACACCACACTGCTACACTCGGAAGGATTCGATTATTTGAGAGTCATTCATCTTATGTTATTTGCAAGAAAGTCAGGATATTTGGGGAAGACAGTTTATGATTAAATAAGTGCGTTACTGGGAAGCTTTCGGTGAAGCATCCTAAATAATCAAATGTTGTGTACGAGCTAGTCCGCGAGGGAATATCTCTCTATGAAGTCAACCTGTTGCCAACAGCGACGGAGCAGCCTCATGAGGCACCCACTTCAATTTCTAGTTATCGCCTGGGCACATAAGATGTTGCTCTTCATCACGGAATTAAGTTTGTCTTTGCCATTTCTCTATGAGAGCGTAGCTATTCACGAGTGGTGCCCAGTGCGATATTCTTATAGGTCATTAGAGATGGGAAATTCATGCTAGCACCCTCCATTCATCGCGAAAGAATCAAGGACCCGCGGCTGGAGTAAGTGATTACTCAATCTGACCGAGCCTCACGGCTCTGGCCATCCAAGATGGAATCATGTCCTGAAGAATACGCCATCTCACGGGAATGTTATCTCTCGGAACTCCTGTCGCTGAGTGATGACGTGACTATATACTTTGCTTCTCCTGTCGCACCATATGTCTTGTGAAGTTCGTGGCACTCAATACTACTTTGGGCCGCACGTGGTGTATGTTGGTCAATTTTTAGGAAAGAAGAAGGGAGTCGAGAGTAACTTCAATACTTCGATGACCTTGATTATTGAAGCAGCAGACTACTCTGTATTATGAAATCGTGATTATAGCTATCGTGATTTATATGATTCAATATTCAACTATTGTGGTGAGTCCCCCTTCAAGGTGTTGCGACAGTCCAAGAAGGTTTATGATCGGAGCTGCATATGAGACTTGAAGCGTCTCATGGTATCAACCATTATTGAAATTAGTCAGAGGCGACGCCACTGTTAGGGCGATGATCAGTTGATCTGTGTGTCATTGGAAGGCTGATGTAATCCTGAGAAGTTGGTGTGGTCATACTAGGTCTCAACCTTGAGACTTCTAGAATGAAGAGTTTATGAAGTCTATTTCTGACCTTAAGTACAAGATCAGTAATGATTTTTTGATGGACTACAAGGAATTCAAATCTAGCAAGAGATAAGTTTCCTTCTTGTTGTTTATATTTTTTATTCTTTTTGTGAAACTCAGTCTACTAAGCCTGTGTAGATCTGATAAAGGTTATAAGGTCATCCCTTATTTATCTCTAACACTCTGGGTGATGCTAGATTGCAGCTGGAAACGAAGTGCACCGTAAACGGTCTTAGGCCATGTTCAAATTAACCTTGCCAGGGGCCTGTGTTCAAACCGTGAAGGTTGTGGACAAATCTGAGCACAAGAGAAGTGTATCTTACTGTGATCATTAACTGCATCCATCAAATACTTAGAGATAAGTATTCCTTGTTTGCTGAGTTATATCATTTAGTTGGATCTTGAAATTAGTAAAGAGAAATAGTGGTTTCTCTTGGATTGTGTTCCTTGCATAAGACCCTTTGAAGATTTCATTTATTGCAAGATTATTTCATACTGGTTGTGAAAGATTTTTTGAGTGTGACTTTGAAATAAAAGGAGAATTGAAATCTCGATGGTGATTAGTTGGTCACATCGATATCATTCTCTAATGCATGAACTGTTATAGAACCTTGAACTCTTGGAGAGAGTTGGTTCTACATGCTAACTGCATATTGCATTCAAGAAATCTATAGTTGTGCAGATTATCTTTTGTTGTGCTGAGTTTAGCACTCTCGAGAGGAGTAAAAGATGGAAGAAAGAATTATATCAGAATTCAATAAAGATAAGTTTCTTTATCCCTTTATTCTGATTTTTGATATATTTCTTATAGGTTGATGTATGTGAAAGATTTTTTGAGTGTGACTTTGAAATAAAAGGAGAATTGAAATCTCGATGGTGATTAGTTGGTCACATCGATATCATTCTCTAATGCATGAACTGTTATAGAACCTTGAACTCTTGGAGAGAGTTGGTTCTACATGCTAACTGCATATTGCATTCAAGAAATCTATAGTTGTGCAGATTATCTTTTGTTGTGCTGAGTTTAGCACTCTCGAGAGGAGTAAAAGATGGAAGAAAGAATTATATCAGAATTCAATAAAGATAAGTTTCTTTATCCCTTTATTCTGATTTTTGATATATTTCTTATAGGTTGATGTATTTATTTATGTCCATAAATTATTATGTATTCATATTATAACCTGAGATAGTAAACCTTGTATGATTCTAGCTTTAATATTTCTTTGGATAATTATAAACTGTTAGTAATCTCTCTCTAAAATGCTTTCAGGACAAGGTGATGAGAGATTGCTTAGTGATGAAAAGTTCGAGGCATCTTGTGAGGAAGTCATGCCGACCAAAGAAATGATCAAGCGTGAAGTTACAACTTGCAGCCATGGGACTGAGTTGGTGGCTAGAGGGAGTTCACTTCCAAAAGTCTTCTTTGCAAGCTCTGAAGCAGGGATCAAGAGGGAGTTTTGTGACTCACTGAGAAGAAGTGAAGGTTGCAGTGCTGCAAGGCCAAGTATTAAATCCTTGAAAGTCCTCTTCAGCTGCTGAGATCAAAATTGCTCAAAGACTGTCATCTGGATTTGATATTGGTAGCTCCGCAAACCTATTCAGAATAGAGTGATCTGCTATGAGGTCGAGGAGGTCTACCTTGAACTTTCTACAGTACCAGAGGTGTCCACTGGAAAACATTTTCCTAAAGCATGTGTTGCAGGCAATCTTGGACGATGAGGTCAGGAGGTTGATGCAAGTGCTTAAAGATTCAGAGGGAGCCTACTGAACCTAAAGAAGATAATCGAAAGAGTACCTCTGGATGTTGTTTCAGGTTGAGGTCTACGATGATATCCTGGTGTAGCAGAAAACAGTCTTCAGTTGCACAGAGCTCAACAAAGCTGAACACATTGCAGCCTCTATGGGAGCAAGAGAAGCAGTTTGGCTTCGTAAATTGCTTGTGGGAATCTTTGATCTAAGCACATTGAGATCCCCTATCATTATGTAAGAGCTATGATAGAAAGGAAAGTGATCCAGTTGGAGTATGTTAGTACAAATGATCAAACTGCAGACATTCTCACCAAGCCTCTCTCCCGAATCAAGGTAGAACACTTCAGGAAGAAACTTGGTATGGTTGAAATGTAAGTTATTGATGAGATTGAGACTCAAATTGTTTATTTTGTACTAATGTATTTAAAAGATGTTTAATGTGTAAACTCTTTTGTCATGTGTGTGACTCCATGACTTTATGGGCCCTCACCCCCTGTGTACATTATTGAAAGGTGACGATCTTTCTGATAATGAACACTTGTATTTGACATTGTAAAGTGACGACTCTACAATGATTAGTTTCACTATCATGATGGATATCATGTGACTTGATATCCGTGGATATGTCATGATAGTATCTCTTGGACATTTTGATAGATATCATGAGACTTGATATCAGTTGAAGATCATTATGATCCTTATGGGATAATCATGGTGGATAAATGTATCCGTGGATATGCCATGATTTATTATGGTAGACATCATGAGACTTGATGTCAGTGCACATACCATAATGAAGATGTGTTATGAAGAATGTCAAGTGACTTGACTCTCTTAGAAGCATACCATATCTTCTGATATCACGAGTAAGGTGATATCACTATATACTTGGATAGTGTTATCTTCCCTAGCTAAGAGGGAGTGTTGAAATATGGTAGCTTCGGTCAGATATAGAAATGATGATCATATGTGTGTGTATATATATGTCAGTATGTACTGACATATGTATACACACATATATATTAATTGTATACATCATCATTTATATCGAAATCTACTACATTCCAAGTATATTATCGATCTGCATTTAGAGGTTATTAATTGCAGATTATTAGTATTTCATGTTTTTCATATAGGATCCCGATCGAGCATCATTATCGGTGATCATTTCCAGATTGGATATTATTTATTTGTGCAAGATAAATTCAGATTGAACTTGGTAAGCATTTATGTTTATTTAGTAACAAACCCCGATTAGAGATCGGGTGTTTAGTTAAGATGAAAAGGCACAATTCATGAGACATCTCATGAACGGACATGCCTCCACTTTGTGGAGACATGTCCGCTCATGGGATGTGTCTCTTCCTTATATATTTAATGTAGGTCCAATCCACAATGGGAGACATCGAAATCAATAAATGTTCTACTCTTGTAGATCGAATACCATTAAAGAAAATTCAGACTTGTTGAACTCTTGGAATCAATAGGAGCCAACTATCAAATTTGATTAGATTGATGATCATGCTACACTCAGCAAAATGCATTTGATAGGTATGTTAATAATATATTAGTAATATTAGTTAGGGAGCTTTCCGGTTGGAGATGGAGAGAATGAGCCCTTTAGAATGGTAGGGGCCTCCTAGAGTGATGGGAGAGAAGTTCCTAGCACCCTTTTTTGTGATAGTACATCTTTCAGTCCACTTCCAGCCAATTCCACCTCTCTCCAACCTAATCCATTCATCTGAGGTCATTGATCTAGTGGCTTGCTTGTCCTAGAGGGAAAATTTTATATGAATGATAGAGAGAATGTAGGTCGAGCCCTCCTATAGTAATATTTGTTATGTTTTTGATTAGATAAAAGCTTTTGACTAGAGCTATGAACCCAATAAAGGAGGGTTTTGAAAGGATGCCAACAACCTTTTACAATGATAAGAATAGAAATAACATTGAAGCCTAGAACATAACATGAAACAAGAAGCCAAAAGACAAACAATGGCAGACCACACCCAAAGGACAGCTCAGTACGGGCCAAAAAAGGAACAAGAACAAGGTTGCATCAAAAGGAATGATAAATCAAGGTGGCTTGAATCCAAAGCACTTTAGAGAGTTTTCAATACAACCACCAGACTGATTTTTGAAATCATTGACATAGAAATCCTTATTATCAACATTCCCTTTTATGATTGTTTGCCTTGATTCACAAGAATTCGAGGGGCATATCATTAACCTCTACTCTAAAGGCTTCTTCCTTTTGTCGTTGCATTTGGATAACGAAATAGGAGATTGAGTGGTATCCACCAAAATCCTCATTGACACATTCCTTGCTAGCCGTCTCCAAGCTCTTCCCATCCATGACATTTGGAGAAGGGGGCCCCCCACGACCACTTCACCCAAACCCACCGAAGGTTGAGAAAGGCTAAGATTTATAGCCTCTTTTTTCCCAACATAAGTTTTCCTCTTATTGGTTGAAAACACAACAACAAAGTGACCAACCTAGTGACAAGCTCATCATCAAGTTGAAGAGTCTTCATAGACAATATTTTGCACCCACTTACCAAGTTTAGATGAAAGCATAATAGAAGAAGGGGGTGCAAAATTCACAAGGACATTCACACAAAATCTTGCATACACCAAACGTTTCCTAAATCTGGTTGTGTCGACAATGGCTATTAATTGACCAATAGAGCTAGCAATGCCCTCAAAAACCTCCTCCATCCAATATTCCAATCGCAAGGTAGGGAGTCTCACCCAAACAGGTACCCTGTTGAAGCATTCATTTTTTGGATTTAAACTTGGTTCCCATTTGTTTAGGAAGAGTGCAGACTTACCCAAATACCATGGGCTGTTGCTAAGAATCCTACCACAATCCTCCATGGAAAAAAAAGAAATCAAGAAGAAACCATTCCCCACAACAACATGTCCACAGACCTTCCATTTTCTCAAGACCCATTCTCTAATAAATGTTGATGTTTAGCTTGGTTCCATAAAACCTCCAAACAAGAGAAGACTCAAACCTTGAAGAAGCCTTCTCAACAAGTGAATCTAGAATTTGCAAAAAAGGGTCTCACCATCCCTAGTTGATAGCAAAGGAGGAGCCTTAGAGGGGCTTTGTGTACCTTTAACAACTTCAACCAACGGTTTTGTTGTGACCTTTTCACACATCGCCCCATTGCAGATGGGGACCCCTAATTTTTGCTCCATTCTGGTCTTTTTGGCTTTGGTTTTTGGTCTCTCTCTCCGTCTGTCTCTTTTCTATGGTCTACTTTCCGGGATTCCTCCGCCGTTGAGCTTAAAATGCGAAAATTCTGGCCAAGTCTGAAAATTAGGGTTTTGAGCTTCCTTGCCAATTTGAGGTCAAATAAAGTGAATATATTGAAAATTGAGCTTAACATTGTTGTCAGCACGTTTCCAGCAGGCTCTCAGCAAAATTTCATCGAATTCTGAGGTACTTACTATTTTTAGTAAGTGTGAGATTACAGACAATCTATCAGCATTTTCAAGATTCCAACAGTCACACGGCATTCAGGGCGTATCAGGCTGCTCGCATGCAAAATTTGAGCAAAAACAGACAACTTACTATTTTTAGCAGTCCAGCTTCCGGGGCTAATTTCAGGGTTCAGATGCAGAGTTTTTCTTTGCATGTTGGCATATTCCTTCTGGGTTTTTCGAGACCTTCGCGATGATGTAACATGCAAGTCGAGATGACCACTTTCGTGATTCACTGGAGGCTATTTTTAGGGTTTGCATGTTGAGGTTTCTTTGCGCTGCTCCGGGTGATTCCTCGATGGGTTTTTCGAGAGCTTCACATGGTGTGACATGCAAACGGTGATTCTACCCCAGAAGGAACTTGCTATTTTAGCAGTATGCCCCTAAGAACCGCCTCCCGCCAGCTTCATTAAATTAACAGCCGATCGTCGCTAAACGGGACAAACAGTTCATTTGGGATGCATGCAAACCTAATTAGGGTTTTTCCACGAGCCTGCAAAATAATAGGGCATCAAAAGTCAAATTTACAACCGGCAGTAAAACCAATCAGCGATCGTTTCTCGAAGTTATCCGGCCAGGAAATTTCGTCGATCTGGAAAGTAACTTACTATTTATAGTAAGTCAATTTGAAACTGGCTAAAAAATAGTAAATCAGTGCATGCACGTTGTCACCAACAAAGTCATGGTGAGAGCCGCCTCATTAAAATTTCAAATCAATCGGAGCAATGGAGCTATCAAAAACATGAGGTTACTATTTATAGTAAATCACCACCAGAAACGTGCTAAAAATGGCAGGCTTGCTCAGAATGGCAGTGTCAGCAAGGTAATGGAGTCACGAAGATCCAGTGTTTAAAATTTCAAAGCAATCTGAGCCTCAGAAGTGTGAAAATTGAGGAGCTTACTATAAATAGCAGGACATGAGGCAGGCTGGCAGAGGTCGAGAAAAATGGCTAAGTATGGGACTTCATCCTTCAGCATAGGCTAAATGCGTCCTCAAGCACCAGATGCCAAAATTTTATGACTCGGGTGTCTCATCCTCCTGCCTGGGCAAAATGCGCCCAACTTGAAGAGGAAAGGGTTAAAAAATTTCTAAGTGTGAAATGCTTATCCACTTGCCTAGGCAAAATGCGCCCAAATTGCAAGAGTCAAAGTGGTCAAAGGACTTCATCCTGCACACATAGCAAAATGCGCCCAAGGGAGGTTGAGAGCATGAAAAAAAAGTTCTAAGTGTAAACTTTATCCTCCTCCACTAGTGAAATGCGCCCATGCAAGAATCAGCCAAGAGGAAAGTCAAAGGAGTCAAACATTTTCATCCTGCATGAGGGGTAAAATGCGCCCAAAATGAGGCATGTGAGAGGACAGAGGGTGAGCATGTGTTTCATCCCTCATAGGTCTAAAATCGCCTTGTTTTAAACTTCATCCTTCACCTACATGGAAATGCGCGCCCAAATGGGGCCACATGAGGACAAAGCAAAGGAAGCTGAAAAGTCACCAGCTAGGCATTGAAAGTTCATCCTGCACATAGGTAGAAATGCGCCCTCACAAGCAAAAGGATAGAAAATATTCTAAGTAATGAAGATTATCCACCTCATGCCTCCATTTGCGCCCAGTTCACAGAGAAGTCAAAGCGAGGTCAAAGTTTCTCATCCGCCTCATGCATCAAAATGCGCCCAAGTTTATCCTGCACATACATAGAAATGCGCTCAAGTGGGCAGATGGTCAAAGAAGTCAAATCCTTCACCTACATGGAAATGCGCCCAAATGGGGCCACATGCGGACAAAATTGGAAGCTGAAAAGTCACAAGGAAAGGCGTTAGAAAGTTATCCTCCTCTACATAAAGAATGCGCCCATATTTGAAAAGGAGTCAACAAGTCAAAGGCTAGGCGTGGGAAATGTCATCTTTCATGCATGCCAATATGCGCCAAGTAAAGGATAAGTCTTGAGAGTGTGAAAGGTAGAATCTTGAGGTGGGGCGTGGTAAATAAGATAAAGTGTTGAGGGTAAAATGATTAATGCTAGGCGTTGGAAAATATTCTCCATGGCAAGTGATATGCGCCTAGGATAAGTGAGGTGATATCCTCTTCAAGTGAGAAGTGCGCCTAGATTTGAAATTGATATTGCTAAATGGTGAAGTGATAAGTGAAGGCGTTGGAGTTTTCTTCCACATGTGCTAAATGCGCCAGGCTATGAGATGAAGTGAATATAAACTTGCTAGGCGCCTAAGATGTTAATTGAGGAAAAAAGAAAATATTGCTAAGGCATTGGAGCTCCAAAAATATTTTGCAAGTGTGGAGTTAAATCAAGTGTGCCAGGCACCTCTATAAAAAATTGTCTAAGTGAAGTTGATATTTTCACAGGCAAAATTGATCGAGTTGGATATAAAATTTTCTAAGGGAAAACTTTCAAAGTGATTCAAAAATTTTCTAAGGCAAAATATTTTCTTCCTTGGGAAAAACGCCTAAGTTTGATGAAGTGATAAAATCTTTTTCCTGAGGCACGAGCAAATTTTTCAATGGTGAAGTCAGTGAATGCCAGCTATACAGAATTATTAACAATTTTCAAGACAGAGCAAAATTCTCAGAGGGGATCGAAGAACGAGAATAAATTTGATGAAAGAATATTTTCTAAGGTTCAAAATTCAAGAAAATTAAATGAACCTGTTTGTTGGGCACCCATGAATTCGACGCGTTCTGGAGAAAATTCTCTTCTGGGTATCAAAGATTGCCGATGAGAAGTTGATTTCAAGGTCTTCCATAGCTTGTCGAGGATTCTGGGATGAAGATTTTAAGTGGGCACCAGGTTGATGAGTTTTCCTAAGGGAAACTTGAAAATTTCTAAGGCAAATGTGAAGAAAACGTGTTTTCAAGATGAAATTCTCCAGACGATGGATTTGAAAGAAACTGCCTAGGTGAATTTGCTTAAACCCTTCATAAAGATAGTCTTCCAGAGCCGGAGTTGAACGAATTTGAGTATCGGAGCCCCAGGCAGTGAAATGAATTTCTCAAAGATGAAGTTTGTCTAAGGCATGAACTTGAACACGAAGTTGGCTAGTGGAGGCAACAAATCCTTGGAGATCAAAACTTGGTAAGTAAGTTGAGTTTATGTTGTGATGTGTCCTAATACTTTTCTCCTTGCTTGTTTTGCAGGAGGAACGTCGAGACCAAGCGAGGATAACTTAAAGTAATGAAGAAAGTACTCCAGGACTAGATTTCAACTTCGAGGGAAGAAAAGTTGCGAAAAATGGCTAAGTGTTGAAGAAACATTTCAAAACTTAAGATGGAGAAAAGAATGGAAGCTCGGGCGAAGCCAAAGAACAACGTCAAGAAGAAGATCAAGAACAATGTGAACGCGTCTGCAAACGGAATCTTCTAGAAGGATGATGGTGGACATTATGGCGCATTTATTACCCCACTCTCCTCTGTGGCGGTTTTTAGGGCAATATTATTTAGGGCTGAGGTGGCACGATTCTGGCCACTCTATTGATTGTAACCCTAGCCGTCTTTTGGGACTTGGCTAGCTATATAAAGGGGGAGTCCCCCTCATTTGTAAGGGATTAGAATTAGATTAGACATTGGAGTAGTAGACATTGAGAGAGTATTAGTATTAGAGTATTAGTAGTGTAGCATTGTAGATCATTTTGCATAATTTGGAGAAGAGAGAAAGTTTTCCCTTTGAAAACTTTTGAGGAGATTGTTGTGTAACACATTTTATGATAATAGATCTTTTCATTGATGATGGAATTCGCCTTGTCATGAAATGCTAGCAAGGTTTCTTCTTCCTTTCGTATCCAAGTAGCTTAAATTCATGCAAGTAGCTTACTTTGGTGTGTGGTGTTTTATTGAGATAGCTTCGCTTTATTCCATACCACTAGCGGCTTGTTGATGATAAGTTTGCCTTGTGTGGTCAACTGGACATTATCTTGAGTTTAACTTCGGTTATGGTTTATATGCTTATATGCGTCGTTGTGATGGTGTATGCATGTTAAGTCATAATTTGAACATCCTTTGCTATTTCCATTGAAGATTGCACCGATTTTACTGAGGCTGGAGGCTAGGTGAAATCCGGTTGAAGTCTATTGAAACGAAGCTCCACATATCCTGCATTTAGAATAGAACATAAATTTCTTAGGCCTTATACCCTTTACTTTTCCGCACATTTCCGGTTAGAATTAGGAAACTTGAGCTCACCTGCCAAATCATTCGAATTACATGAAAACCCTCAGTCCGCTGTCTGCTGTCAACCGCCGAACAATTGTGTAAGTCCCCTTGAAAATACCAGCAATATCACATCAAGCCAAACTGAGCCTATTCGCACTTAAGGAACCTTGGAGTTGAAAGCATGATCTTACTCGCAATCTTAGCATGTCAATACTTTGTTCAAGAGAGGATAGGTGCCGTCCGCTGGGAGATTCTTTATTCGTTGGAAGCGGTCTCAAAACCACATCAACGGTTTCAAAGCAACCAATGACTCCCTAATATAGGAAGGCATCCAAGGAACCAACTCCTCAACCAAAACAACACACACCTTAGCCATAGGAATGGAAAAAGCCAAAAATGCCCTATCACCACCCAACATAATCCATCCACAACAATTTTGATGAAGAGCAAGTAAGGGTGAGAAACCATTGTTTCAATCCCTACAATGGGCCCTTGTCTACAACATGAAGAAGATTGACAGCCATCAATGATGTATCCAAATCCCTAAAGGAGCTTCCATAACCACCAACCAAAATTTAGACACAAAATCTCTTGAATGGGCCTCAATCAGGAGGTATAGCAACGTCTTGTCCTTAGAATCAACCCAATCACCGTTCCAATCATCCTCTTCTACTTCATCTATATTGTCCTCTTCATCCTTTGCCTCAATTAAGCCTGCAACTTTCCTAGGGCTCTTACTCGCCTTCCCACTCCTATTTCCACTTACCCTCATTTCAAAAAACTTGTGTTAGTAATATTTGTTATGTTAATAATATTTATTAATTATTATTAATAATAAAAATTTATGTAAATAAATTATTAATATTGCTACTAGTAATGAAAAACTATTAGTTATGTATGTTAATTTTAAAAATTAATGTCTCTATATTAATATTTATTAATATTATAATTTGATGCCATCCTCCTGGTGTAGGAACGTATTCCCATGATTCTCTGTAGATGCGTAATTGTGGCTATTTGCAATTTTGCAAAAGGTTGTGTTGAAGGATGTTAATAGTTTATGCTCCTACTACTCTAAATTATGGTCTGCATGGAGTTAATAGTTTGTAGGCTTGATATTTATGTTTTAACTACCACCCTGATTGCGGTTGAATTGTATGATCTCCTTTTGATTTTGGATAGTTGCTCATATTTGGATGGTTCCTGGACCTAAACAAGGTTTAGCAACAAAAAAAATTAATATTATAATTTTATTATGGTATTAGAATATATATTAACTTATTAATATTACTATACATTTAAAATATTAGGAAATATGTATATTATGTCTAATATTCTTAAATTAGGCTATATATATGTATAATTATGATTTTTATATGTCATTGTTCCAACGAACCCAACCCCAACCTTTTTTTTGGCCAAATCTAAGAATTGAACTAGCAAACCTAAACCTAAACCAATACCAAGATCGGTAACTTGGGTTATAGGGGTTGTCCAGTTACAAGGAGCTAGGCTAGTTTGTTATCATTCAAAGCTTTTTCACGAGCAAATTTTGGGTTATTGCACCTATGATAAAGAATTGTATCCACTTGTTCAAGCAATTGAGAAATAGAAGCACCATATAATGGAGAAAAAAGCATTATCCATTAAGATGACAACCACTTCAGTATTTGCAAGTACAATAAAAAATGTAGCAAACAAAGCACTACAAATCGATGGGTTTCTAGCAACAATTGCATTTGGTTATCAATTATGAAAGAGGTGTCACTAACAAGCTGGCTAACAACTCAGCTTGAAAGCTTTTCCCATCAACATGATGCAGGTTTTGGAGAAGCACGCCAGCAACTACAAGGAGCAAAAGTGAAAAGCTTGAGCATAAGGAAGACAATTATCTTCAAGAAAGTATGATCTAAATGTTCGGGAAACTTGGAATACCTAAAAAGAAAGAGTTCAGTTAGTGAGGAAGGCCCATGCTTTGAAGATTATTGGTCATTTTGGTGTACCAAAGAACTTGGCACATTTGCAGAAGTATATGTATGCAAAATGATGTTGCAAAACTCATAGTGGGGTGTGTTTTGTGTAGCATAAACAAGCCCAATAATAGAAAGATTGGATTGTATATCCCATGTTTGGTTCCTTCTATGTCATGGGAAAGCATCTCCATGGATTTTATGGGAGGTTTATCTTTATAAAAGGAAGGGCAAGATTACCTATTTGTTGTTGTAGACTGATTTAAGTAAATGTGTGTGCCCATCCCTTGAAGGAAGATTATTTAGATTAGTGATGCAGCTGATTTATTTTTCGCTAATGTTAGGATTCATTTTGGTTTGACTAGTTCAATCATTTCAAATAGGGATTCAATATTCTTGGGTGAATTGTTTAACATACTGTGAGAGAGAATGAATACAAGATTGGAGAGATCAACTAGTTTTCATCCTCAAACAGATGATAAAATCAAAGTCGTCAATATGACATTGGTGCAGCTCTTGAGGGCATATAATAGGAAGCATCCTAAGACTTGGGATGAAAATTTGAGATGTATCTGGCCTTCATACAATATGGCAATTAATTTTTCTACTAATATTTCTACTCTCTCCTTTTGATGTTGTGATAGAACTGCCACAAATGAAGCAAGATAAAGTATATTTAGAGACCCATCAAGCTGAAAGTTTCATTGAAAATATAGGGCAAATACATTTCCAAGTGCAAGAGTGGTTGAACAAGTCTTAAGCTAAGCATAAATCAAGATGTAATTGACATAAAGTTGAGTACAAATTCCATGGCATGACTTTACTCAGGAAAATATACATGAAATAATACTAAGAAACTAAAACCAATTTAGTATGGTCCATTGGAGATTCTTGAACAAGTGGGCAATAATGCTTTCAGATTAGAGTTGCCTCCATACATGAAGCTATACTCAGTTGTTAATGTTGAAAATTTCCATCTCTTTGAGCCTTCTTTTCAAGATCAAGAATGGTTGTTGTTTCCTTCATTGAAGACCATGCAAATAATGTTCAAGAAGAGTTGGACAAGGATATCATTTTACAGGAGAACATGAGAACATCAAGGAGAGGAGATCATTGGTGTGAATCTTGATAAGTTTTAGGGTGAAATTTTGACATAAAACCAGGATTCATACCAGAGAGTAGTTCATTCTTCTCTTAATGATTCTCCTTTTGATACATGTTTTGTTACTTACTTCCTAGTCCTTTTGATGTTGTGATGGGTCAGTCACAAAGAAAGAAGGAAAGGGCATATTTGGACATCCACCAACTAAAGGTTTCATTATAAAGATACAACAAAAATACCTCTAGTGCAACAGATATTAAAAGAATCTCAAGCTAAGCATAAAGCAAGACATGATCAATATAGAGTTGAGCACAAATTCCAAGGTGGGGGCAAGGGGTGACTATTTAAGCAAAGAAAGACTCCATAGGAAAGCTAAAAAGCTAAAACCACTTAAGTATGATCCATTGGAGACTCTTGAATAAGTAAGCAATAATACTTTCAATTTGACCTGCCTCCTTACATGAAGTTATAGTCAATTATTGATGTTCAAAACAAACTTCTTTCAGCCTTCTATGCAAGATGGACTTTTGTTTTCTTCATTGAAGACCTTGTGCCCAACACTCAAATAGAATTGGGTGATGATTTTTTTTTGCAAAAGAATGTGAGAACATCAAGGAGAGAGCAAGGAAATCGGCAAGTGGGATTAAAAGAACAACTAACAAGCAAACCAAGTGGCATTCTAAGGAAAAGAGAGGAAATTATTTCTTTATCTCTCAATTTCTTAATCTTTTGGGAACCGGAAGCCTCTCAATTAGGGGGTGTAATCCAAATTGGGACATGAAAGTTGGTGATCCAAGAGAATTTGGGTTGCTAGAACATACAAGTCTCGGATGTTGCTCAACAGCCTTCATGGCTCTCTCAATAGGATCTTCATCCTAGTTAGCACCTATATTCCAAACCATAGTTTGAGGACTTTGCGAATCCTAGAAAAGACTCTTGGGACTCGCGAGTCCTAGGGCTCGCCGAGTTGACTCACCAAAGACTTGCGAGCCGAGTCCTAGAGAGTCCAAGCTGACTCCCAATCTTGGCAAGTGACTCGCACGAATTCTAGAGTTAGACTCCCGAGTCCCAACTTAGGACTCTTGGCATCGCCTGGAAATAATCAACAGTAGTTTAAAACTTGATTTCTGTTTTTTTTTTCATTTGCAAGTTTAAAACTATGAGTATGAATGACAAAATTTCAAATATTGAGTGTTTGAAGATCATATAACATGTGTAATATTTGAATTATGACAAATTGATAATCAAATTAGGCTCTTAAGTTCTCTAACTGCATTAATTTTTTTTAATTTTTTTTTGTAAAACTACGGTTTTCTTCTTTGCGAGTCCTAGCTGAGTTTTTGCCAAGTTCATGCTGAGTCCCGAGTCCAAGTCCTATTTTGGGTTGTCAAGTCTGCACCGAGTCCAAGTCCTCAAACTATGTTCCAAACCACAAGTCATAACTCCATGTGAGCATTACTGCATGGCTTGACTTGTCATCAACAATTGTGAGTGATTGTGATAGTTGCAATAGGAATGTGAACCATCATATCGTAAATGATGCCTCATAGTCCTCTCTATTTGTATATTAATGTGCATAACCAATCTTTGTAGGTTAAACATTCAGAAGAGGATAATAAGGCATAGCCAACATATTTGTCCTCACAAATCATTTACAGAACTAGGCATAATACAAGTATTTTCATCACAGTTCTAATTTGATTGTTTACTATCTTCTCTCTATTTCTGTTGTTCAATTGTTCTTTGCATATTCCTAAATCCTTACCATAACATAAACCTTCTGCACACATAACCTAATTGAATCTCTTTGATTGCATTGTTCACCAAGCTTTACCCCTAGGGCCTGAATCATTAATATTAGAGCATACTCATTTCACATCATTTATGAGTGAGATTGGAGTGGTATCTAAAACAACCATCTTAATTTGTGTGCCCACTCACATGAGGTTTGGAAATAGAAAGTAAGAGCTCAAAACACATTACCCTTCATCATACCTTCCTTCACATCATTAGATGGGAGACAAAATGTCAGCAATGCCAACACCAAAGATGTTTTAGAAGGTGATAGAGGATGCTTCGTAAAGAAAATTGGAAGAATTGGAGAAACATCATGCATGCAAGCAAGCGGTATCATGGATTAGTTCTCACAACTTTTCGGGAAAGTTCAAAGCCCTATCGATTTGCAACAACCATTTGGTGGTTATGCACCATATTAGGCACAAGTCAATATAGACATCCCCTTGTTTGAAGGCAAGATAGATATAGATGCCTAGATAACTAACGTAGCCAAATCTATTTGTACTATGCAATTAATCAATTTTTTAACCAAGAGATCAGATTTTCTCTCCTAAAAGTTTCTCTTTTAGTGAAATATTAGACCATGAAATAACTACTACACAACACAACAGGATGACTTAGACACATCTATATACATTTGGAATGGTTTCGTAACCCTCAAAGAAACCTTCTACCATGTAGGAAACCATGATGACCAGCACACCAAGTTTCTCAATTGTGCCAAGGCCAAGATCAATTAGTGCAAGAATACATAGACATATTTCATACTTTAGTGTCTAAATTGGGACTTCAAAATTCAAAGAAAAAGCTTATTTTGAAGTACTAGTCAAGTTTGAGACCACATATTCAATCTAATATGGATTTCTTGCAAATCTCTTTAATTGGAGAAGCCTATAAATTTACTTGCAAAATTGAAGCAAAGACCAAATTTAAGACCAAGACAAAAGATTTATGTCCCACCCTCCAAGAAAAAATTCAAACTAGAAAATGGCTCTCAATACCATCTGCAGAAGAAGCAGAAGCCACAAAATGATTAGAACAATAAGCAAACCAAGACTAGCAAGTCGTGCACAATTCACAATTCTAACACTGATTCCACAGAAGAATGTTGCATTTGGAAAACTTTGATTGCATAGCTTGAGGTAGTAGGTACCAACATTGTTGCACAAGACAAAGGGAAGCAAATCATGGAGACTAAACCTAGTGCCATAGTGGATACCACAAACACCTCTAGACTTCCCTTTTAGATATTGAGGAAGTAAAAAGATTCGCTCTTAGATGTGGATCAATGGTTAGCTAGTTCACTTCATGGTTGACAACAAAAGTTAGACAAGCCTAATTTATCTTAAAGTAGTTTGGAGATTGAACTTGCCACTAATGCCTTACCCACAACCATACTCCATTGGATGGCTCAATGCAGGCTCTAACAAACACATCACTCAATAATGTCAACTAGTGTAAAACATCAGGCCTTTTCAAGATACAATCCTTTGCAACCTCGAACCATTAGAGGTATGTGGTGTTTTAGTTGGCAACCATATCTTTATCATTGGTATGTAGTATATGAGACAAATCCAGGAAATGTAGTCGTAAATGTTGTTGATAAGAAATACTACATGCTAGAAGTAGTACCTAAACTTTCACTCATCAATGCCAAGTTGTGTAAGTAGATAATCAATTCTAGTAAGAAGTTTGTGCTTTTGATGGTGCGACCTGAATGTAAGAAAGTTCTTATGGCAACAAAATATACTGTAATTTCTCCAACAGCAGCTACAAAAACCTCAGTTGAATTGCAAGCTAGTAGAGTACAAGGATATCTTTCAACCACCAAAAGGAGTGCCTACACATTGTGCAAAAAGAAAAACAATCGATTTGATTCCTAAACTACCTGTGCCTAATGCTTCTCTATATTGTAGATCATTTCTAGAGAATAAGGAGATCAAGCAACAAATCCATGAACTCATGGATAAAGGATATATCAAGCCTAGCTCGTTGCCTTATGGCAGCCCATTTGTGCTAGCATAGAAAAAGGACGGCATTGACTAGAGAGCTCTCAACAAGATCATTGTGAAGAACTGCTATGCTATTTAAAGGATTGAGGACTTGCTGGACCGACTTCATGGTGCAAAGTTCTTCACTAAGATCAATCTCAAGTCTATGTACCATAAGATTTCAATTGAGCCCACAAACATCAAAAAGACAACCTTTAAGGCAAGAGAAGGTTTGTTCAAGTAGTTAGTCATGCTCTTCAGCCTAATGAATGCTCCAACCACATTCATGTATCTGATGCATGATACATTTGAGCCATTCACCACTTTGATTGTTGTGTACCTTGATGGAATCTTGATCTTCAACAAAACTTGGGATGAACATTTGTACCATATTGAGCATTGTGGAAACATGAACTATATGCAACATGCAAAAGTGTTCATTTACCAAGCAGGAGATACAATATCTAGGATATGTTGTAGACACATAGGAAGTGTATGTGGACCCAACCAAGATTCAAGTCATACAAGATTGGCCATAACCAAAGAATCTCACCAAGCTTCGTAACTTGTTGGGATTTGCAAATTTCTACATGAGATTTGTACTTGATTTTTCACATGTGATTTGGCCACTAAACTAGGTTACTAGAGATGGTGCTAAAGCAAGATCCATCTAGACAGCAACATAGCAGACAACATTTGAGGAATTGAGATGTAGACTCTATTCTATGCTAGTACTTGCACTACTAGATCTTTGGCAACCATTTGTGACTGAGACTAATGCATCAGAATATGCACTTGGAGCAATCCTCACTCGACATGGTCATTTGGTTGCATGCCACAATAAGACATTGACTACACCGATAAGAAACTACCCAACATATGATTGTGATCTTTATACCATTGTTCAAGCATGTAAGCATTGAAAGCATTGTACCTTGGGTAAGGAAACTATGATCCACATAAATTACAAGCAACTTCAATTCTTGCAAACTCAATACAACTTTCAAGAAGAGTAGCATCAGAAACTGTCTTCTTATCTTCAACAATTTCACCTAAACATCAAACATATGAAGGGAAGAGCCAAACCAATTGCAAATTACTTGAGTCATCCAATAGTTCAAGCTCTCTTTTTTGTTTTTGATGCATGTGAACATCAATTTAGCACATGGTCATAATTGTATCCTTCTGACAAGGATTTTGTAGGTATTTATCAAAAGTTGCTTTGTGGTAATCCAATTCCACATTTCTACTTGTAGGATGGACTCCTCTATCACCTTGAGCACTTGTGCATTCCACATAGGCAAAGAGCCATAAATTGATTTGGAGGGCTCATTCTAGCAAGGTTACAAGACATTCGAAGTGGAAAAGACCCTTGCAATGCTGTAAAAGTACTTATTTTGACCACACCTCAAGTCATATGTCAGTAAATACATCAAATCTTATACCACATGTGTAGTAGCCAAGCTAGTCAACAAAAAAGTAGGGTTTGTACACACCTTTGCCAATTACAAAGAGACCATGGGAATCTATTTCCATGGACTTCCTCTCAAGATACCCTACAACCTTTTGGAAATATTGTTGTCATTGATGTCAAAGGAGAGAAATGCAAATTGCTGCCATCATATTGTTGTTGTTGTCAAAGAAAGAATTCATATGCTTAAATGCTAAGTCACAAGATTTGAATTTGAATTCGAATTCGGCAACATTGAAATTCGGATGAAATTCGGCAAGGAAAAAATTCGAAAAGTATAAAATTTGGATCAAATTCGCCTTATGTAATTTTTTAAATTTTTTTAATAAATATAAGTAATATATCCATAAAATTGTTTAAATAGTTTAACATTGATAAATAGATTTGAAATCATTACAAAAAGATAACACATTTATAAAATATAAACCATAAGAAACATGTGAAATCACGTTTGTGAATTTGTTCTTTTGTCAAAAAGGTACAATAACAGTCAAGACTTTAGAACTTCAAAAAAGCTCCAAGTCATCAAGAGCACTTGGCTAAGATGCTAAATCATCATCATTTGTATCACTACTCAATTCATCATCTGCAAAGTCAAGCTCATCTGCAACTGGCACTGCTATGTCTTCAAGAATTTCTTGTGAGGAAGAGTCCTTTGCTGATTTGTTCATGAACAATTTTAAATTGCTGCAAACATAGACAAGATCTCCCAACTTTCCAAACAACAATTTATTCCTTTTTTTGGAATGGATGTGGTCAAAGCAACTCCATTTCCTCTCACAAGCCGATGAACTTGCTCCCTGACTCAAAATGCAAACAGCAAACTCTTGTAGCTCAGGAGTTTGTCCTCCATAGTCCAACCACCATCTATATCCAGGTATACGTGCCAAGTCATATTTGGTTGCTGCCATTCCAAACATCCCTTCTCCTTTCTTGTATTCCCAACATTGATCTCTGATTAGTGCTGAAATTGTTACATTTGATGCATGCTTTTGAATGGCTTCAAAAAGCCCTCCCATAATTTCAGAATCACCTTTTCTATTAATAGAAAACAACTTAGGCTCTAAAAAACAAGCTGCTGCATGTAAAGGTGTGTGCATCATTTTCCATCTACAATCAATTGTCTCCCATATCTCCATGTATTCTGCTTCTACATTGTTTAGTGCTTTTTGAATAGATTCCTTACAACGGTCCATGCTTTCATAAAGCATGCCAAGGCAAGGAGTGTCACCATCAACCATACGAAGCAC
>VDFB02165383.1:0-14116 GCA_007258455.2 Sequoia sempervirens | reverse complement strand
AAAAATAAAAATAGTTGAATCTAGTGTGTTTGTAATTATTCTAATGCATTGTGCAACAATTTTTATGCAAATCACTTCAAAGCCTTGTGACTAAATCTAAATTATCTTGGATAAACATCTTTAATGTTGAAGAATTTTCACAATGAAAATTTTCAAAATTAAAATGATGTCATGTATGACACAAAATTTCACACACAAATATATGCATGTTTGGTCCAATCTTACACTAAATCATGTAATGTTAAGAGTATTAATTTTTGAAAATAACATCGTAAATATTCATGCCCACCTATTTATTGAATTTTTATCATATATATATATATATATATGTATGAAAACATTCATTATTGAAATACTAATTTGTGTAAATGGATTAGAACATGTGAAGGCTATAGGATAAAAAAGATCTATGCAACTTGTCTTCTTCAAGGAGTGGAAAGTAATTACTCAATGAATTAATAGTTGAATCATGGATGCTTGATTATGCATGATATCTAAGTAAGTTATGTGTCATGAATGCTTTTGGATGCATGATTAAACATAACATATCACAAAAATGTTAAAATAGATAATAGTATTATCATTGTTCATTGTTAATGTATAACAAAACATTGGCATTATTTTTTAATCTTTAAAATTGTATGATTTTCAGTTTATATCTATTAATGAAATTTATTAAAAAATGTCATGTTTAGCCTCATTCCACAGATAAATCAATAGATACCACAACATGCTACAAAAGACCAAGAAAAAATCATATTTAAATGTAGATCATTTTTAAATATGTCCTCTTCTTGACGTGTCCATGTTGTGGACTTCTATTCTATTATTTTTTTTTAATATACTTTTTTCAAATAAAAGAAAAATGATTAATATAGTCGAATAGATGGAGATCTTTAACAACCTAAGGTGGGCTCATTAGACAAATAATATGCTATGAAAAGAATATGGGTCTTCCGACGTTTTCAATGAAATCCCATTGAAAGTTCTTATTCATAGGCATCATAATTTTTAAGCGTTTAAAAAAATTGGAGAAGTTGTTGGTATAAGCTGTGTGATGTGTCGATATTCAATGTTTGAAAACGACATCCATAAATAAACATTTATGCTGACCCCTCCCCTCCCCCCTCCTAGTTGTAATTTTATTTAATAGTTAAGATAATTTAAAATAGAAAAATAAAATATGCTTTAGTGTGATCGGCATGGAATAGTGAGCCGACTCCATAGAAATAAGAACATGAAACAAAAATTGAAACTGAAATGTTTGCAACTTCTAAATTTCTTTAATTATCTTATGAATGATTAGAAATAGGTTTCAATACCACTGCTCGGGTTGGGTAAAGCTAAAATAAATAATGGAAGACTAATAGTTAGAATATGACTTTTCGGATGAATGAGCATGAGCATCATTATAAAAAATTGTATTACGCATATGTAGACAAAAAAGACAACTTGATTATTATGTTATTTAGTTTTTTACTGTTATTTTGAAAAAAGGGAAAACATTTTGATAGTTTGTAAAAATGATATGAGATGTTAAGTTAATTTTTTTTTTGAATAACATAGATTTTGTAAATTGCAAATAGAGATAGAATTGCTTGAAAGGTTGATGAATGGTTTTTAGGGTTTTTCTTTCTTCTAAATTTTGAGGCCCCTTTATTGTCATTTTGCATCCTTAGCATATAAAATCTAAAGTCATGCCACATTTGTTGTGGTCCTTTTTAGTATTTTCTTGATATGATTTTAAAGGCTGCCACTCCATGAATTTATGTTGGCGTTGATTGTTTGAAGGCTCTACAATATGGCCTCTCTGAGTAAGAATCCCGCAAAGATTCTTTTAATGGTATTTCATGAGGTATGCATTTTGTAACCCTAATGGATTTGCTTCTATCCATCCTTGAATTTGAAAATAATTTTAGTTGGCTAATAATTTCACTCTTATAGGTCTTTTGTAGGTAGAACTCCTCTTGAAAACATGGTTGGGGAATGGGTCAACAAACATTGGGCTTCACGTATGTTCCAACTTAATGTTGTTCAAAACCTCACTAAAGGATTTTACCATTTTTTGTAAGGTCTACCATGTTTGAGAAGTCCTAAAAAATGGCCCCTAAGATCGCTAATCCATATTTTTTCTTCAACGTCAGTCATGAGACTTCACATTCTTAGATGCGACGAAAATCCATGTTCTTATACGGGTTTATTTAAATTCTTCCTTTTCCTCGGTGAAATATTTTGCACGCTATTATCTCCTCTTTGGGAAAGGTTATTTGTGTGAAGCCTTTCGATTCTTATCAATTTCATCCTGAAAAGCATGTGCTTTTTTATATTAATCTTTCTAAAGGTTGAAATAGTTAGTAGAAATTCATATCGACAACCTTGATCACACCCAATGAATGCTTTACCTCAATCTACCTAATACTTGTTTTAGGTGTCAATCTATAAAGCATAAAATTAAGGATTGTCTCCTCACTACTCTTTGGGTTAAATCTTCTCCCTTTCTATCCAAGGCTTCCCAGACTATAGATGATACCACTTTGAAATTTGAAGGGAAATAGAATATGATGTCTCACCAAAAAGGTAACAATACTAACTTTGGTTGACCCCAAATAAAATCTCAACCTTTTGTGAATTCTTTTGCTACTAATGTGCAACCAATAATTGTTTCAAAACCTATGGAGAAGGTCAAAGAGGTTGATATCCTCCAATGTCAAAACTTACTTGAAATTCTCAACCCACATCAGTTATTTTTTCACCACCAAAGGTACCTATTCATTTTGTCTTGTTGTTAAAACCTTTGTGACATTCACGTAACCCTCCTAGATTCTTGGAGGAGGTTGAATGTGGGTAAAAGGACAAACTGATGTCACACTTTTCAAAGGAGATGGCTGACACAAATAAAAAATTTCAACTTTTCCTACATAAAAGTGAGCTTTATATTTTTAATTTGAAAATGATGTTGAAGTAGGCAGGAGGTGACACAAAACCCTCTCTGCTGATTTAATTTCAACACAAACACAAATTCTTAATTCACTGTGAATTTCAACACAAGTATGAATGAAATTGCAACATGCAACTTGCACTAAAATGAAAAATCTTCAATTACAAAATAATAAATTCTCATTGAGACTATGGGCTCCACATATGCCCTTTACAAAATCATAGAATTCCTTACAAAAATCTGCAACATTCCATAGAATTTCCTGTGCTTCTTAGGCAATACCACCAACCCACATACACACTCTGTCACTCCTCAACAATGGCTGTCATAAAATTCTTGAAGCCTTAACACTTTGCTGCAATTTCTCCTTAGAGAAAAATCCACCTTAGTTGTGAGTTTCCTGCCTTTGAAAACTAACTTCAAAATGTAAATGAACTATCTTTTATTACCAACTTTCCAAATCTGCTAGAATGAAATGAAATTCAATTTCAATTTAATTTCCATTTCAAACTCAAAAATCATCCTTCCCAAAAATCCAATGAGAGAATTTCTAAATTAAATTTTTTTAAAAAAAATCAAAAATCAAACTTCTCACTTGTGCAAGCAACCAGTCTCACACACACTTTACCAACAGTTTCTAGAATTTAACTTACTCATCAAAGTTTCCAATTTGATCAAATGGACACCCAATATCATAGTCCCTATTTTTTAGGGATTTGTTTAACTTGACATTTTATTTTAAATTAAAATCTTAAGAATCTCCTTTAACTTGCAAAAATCAAAATTTTAAATTTTTGCACTTCCATTTCCTTCACAACACCTGCTTTTTTAGGCATAATCATTCAACATGAATTGTTAATGTAATTTAATTTAAAATTACATTATTACATTAACTAAAAATATTTGTGGCAACCATTTATTGAAAACCAAACAAAATTAAAATTAATTTTTTTTGGTTGATACAAGATTGGCCCATGGATGCTCTTGCATTAGACACCCACGGTAGAAGGAAAATCTTCTATAAGTTAAGCTTATGAAAATTTGAATATGCTATGTTCATTCTGGATCCACTTTTTAATGTCATAATTGTGAATGTTTTGTTTTCCCTTTGCCTGCAATATGCTATCTCTACTCTCCTTCATTCTTCCCCTCTTTTTGCCTTTGTTCACAAAATTTAGTTCCCACCATTTTGCACTATGCAATTTTGGAAAACAATAATTAACATCCTTCTCTTCACTAAAACAAATGAAATCATCTGTTACCTCCCATTTTTTCACTGGTACAACAAGTTGATTACCACCCTCCTTCAACTCAAATTTGTGCTCCTTTTTCTCCATGTCTTCTACAAGAAAATTTTCAGCTGCATTCACCTCTTTCTTTTCATCATCTTTTTCTATAATTTCTCCCTGAAATAATTTTTCTAATTTTCTCATCTGCTCTTTCAATAGGAGACTATATTCTTCTTCTTCATTCCCTTTATCAAATCTAGGACTATCACAATATTTTTTTGGAATTGTCATAATTTTATCCATAGCTTCATCTACTTCTTTTGCATGTAAATTTTCACTAACAAATTAACATATACCTCTTTTTTCCGCTATGATATCCTTCTCCTTTTCATCCTTTTCGTTGTCCTTGCTAAATCCTGCAAACAAAACATTTTTATATGAAACAAAATATTTAAACTTACCATTAAATTCATGATCTGTAGTGACTATTTTCTCTTCTTTATTTCTCCATCCTTCCTTTATTTTTGTTTTCTTTTTGTTGTCCTCTTTCAACAAAACATTCTTCTTCCCAAATCTCTCTTCTCGTATTCCCACTTTCTCCTTAATCAACTTTTCCAATACATCTACTTGAGCCTGGAGCTTTCCAAATTCTTCATGGTAATTCTTATTTTCCACTTTTTCCCAATTATTTTCCCAAAATAAAATTCTTACAGGCCTCCTCATGACCCATCCCATCCTCTCTGGTATAGACTGCCTCTCGTCTGATGATCTATCTACACACAAATCACACACACCACAAATCCTGGTGCAAAGACACTCTGCCTACAAACTCAAGAACTCCTACTCTGATACCACCTGACGAGGGAGAAAACCTGAGACACAAAATAAGACTCACAAAATAGAGAATATTATTTTATTTGAAAATATGGAGCTCTTACATGCAGAGGATCTCAAATCCTCGAGCCCTTTAATACTTGCAAATTATAGAAGTTTAAGAAAAATTACAGAAGTTAAAGAAAATTACCGAGATTCCCCTTTTGTAGCATGCAAACTCTTTTCCCAAAAAAGTTACCCAAAAATTTGAAATTAGCCCCTAAATAGCCCCTTTTCAATTTGGAGCCAAAAATAGCATTCGAGATAATATTTTTGGCACTTTGGCACCAAAAAGTATAATATGAAATTCAAAAACTAAGTCCTAATTTGAAAATTGACAATTTTCCAAAAATCGGCCAACTTCCGAAAGCCATAACTTTTGATCCAGGACTCCGTTTTTTGAACCATTTGCACTGTCAAAAAGGTATCAGAGTGAAGAAAATTCCAAGAACCCACTCCATTGGTTCTAACAATTTTTGGGCCCATATGCGACTGCTTAGTGCCTCAAACTAGACTCAGAAGGTTTTTCAGGGCAAAAAGTAGAAACTGGAACTTGAATAACTTTTAAATTGTGAATGATCTTGACCTGATTCTTTCACCAAAGTGCTTATTTTTCCCTCATGAAACTTCCCATAATTTTTTTTCTTCCCACACCTTAAAATTCCCACTTGCTAAAAGTAACAGTTGAGTAGAAAAAAGTAGAAAAGAAGTTATGAATGTTGGAAAATCTTATTCGATGAAAAGGGTATCCAAAAATGCAAAAAAATCTACAAAAAGAAAAAAAAAATACAAATGGAAAGCATATTTTTTGGTAATGCAAAATTTCCCTCACACCATTGGATGCTCCTACATCAGACACCTAGGGTAATTTGAGAAGTGACCCCATCATGTCTCAAATGGTGAAAAAACAAATGGTCAACCTACTTTAGACAACCAAGAAGAATCTTCCACAAGCCTTCCTTTCCATTTCACCAATATTCTTCATACTACCTTTTCTGGTACTCCTTCCCACACGACTATCTAGGATTTCTTCAATATCCTCCTCTGAATGTAGGTGCTAGAATGCCACACTGTTCCATTGTTGGTACTTCCTCTACACCACCTTCATGATACTCTGTCAAATCTAAAATATTGAACACAGGGGAAATGTTGACTCCATCCAGTAACTCTACCTCATATGCATTCCCTGAATCATGCCTCTTCAAAATTTTACAAGGACCAAATTTCTTCATCTTCAATTTGTTATCGTTCCCACTGGAAACCTTTCTTTCCTCAAGTGGACCATCACTTCGGATCACCAATCTGAAACTCCTTATACCTCCTCTTTTTGATTTGTATTATCCTTATCAATTTAAGAGTTTATAAATTTAAACTTATTTAATTACAACCTTCAACACACTAATCTTTTTCATGGTTCATAAAATTCCTTCCTTCCTTTTTTTTTGTTTTGGCTAGTTACATGATTCCAAATATAAATATAATGTTCTATCTTTTCTTCATACTAAAGTTTCTATAAGAAAATATGTTGCACTTCAAATGTTCATAACTTTTGGAAATTACCTTATTATTGTATTGAAGAATTATGGCCATAAAATTACTCAAAATAATATTTCCTCAATGATACACCTTAGTATGTCCTATTACTCTATTCACGCATTTATAACAAGGACTATGCCTTATAACTCAATTATACCCCTTTTAAAGGTTTTAAGGAAATTTGATAACAACAGGCTAGATTAATGTCGTAACCCTAGATAACTAGCTTAATATGGGATCTAGACATTCACCTTATTAAGGAACCAAGTTTAGACTTGAGTTTCTTTTAAAAGTTGAATCCCTTAATTAGTTGCTTGCTTGACCCATCTATAATGGTCACTTCCTGATCATCTAGTACTTTACAACCTTATTTAGGTCATATGTTTAAACTAAGTTCTCATGTATCACACCATGTGAGTCTTTTAGATCTAACATTTTATTCTAACTAGCACAAGGTGTTTTGCGCACACATAATACTTAATGCCCAATTTATTCCCAGAGTTCCCTAGGGTTGCAACCTAGGGCTCTGATACCAAGTGTCATGCCCAAAATTTTTGCTAGAAAAACCCTATAATTTTTTTTTTTTTAAAAACATTAATTAAGCTAATTAATTCTCTAAGTGTATGAAGTGTAGCAATCAATAGGATGAGAGTTGCATACCTCCAAGAAGGCACTTCATAAATTAATTGCAAGACTTGCAAGACTGATCAAAAGGACGAAACTACAAGCCATCACAACCTTAAAGATGCCATCACCATAGGTTCAAATGAGGATAGAATAGTTTTCTACAAGCCATAATTGTTTTTATGCTTAGGTAAATTATAGCCCCATGTTTAAGCTTAATGTCTTCATTTATTTATTTATTTATTTTACACTACTATCATTTAATATTAATGTTGATATTATCATAATAATAATCCCACCCTTACGGTTAATGTTACTACCTCCATCCACAATTAGTAATAGAAATATCAATATTGGTATTATTCTCTATGCATAAGAATGTAACCTTGTACTACCCACAGATGTTGCAAACATTAACATTTCTTTTACTATAATGTTTATTGAATATTAAAATTGTTGGAATACCAATATTAATATTGATATTGGTGACACTCTTAATGTCAATAATATTGATATGGCCTATTATCTTAACAGTAATATTACTGATATTATTGTGTTTGGGTAAAGATATCAATATTACTATTTCACCCAACAAGGATTAATGTGGCCTATATTTTGTTTTTACTAATGAAACTATTAAATATAAGCATTGTCTCTTACTTTACTATATTATCTATTTTTATTTGTTTATTTATTATCTATGTTATTTATATTATTCATATATATACTCTTTTATTCCTCGATTCTTGTAATTCTGCCTATCTCATAATGGTGATTTTTCCATAATAATATCAGCATTATTATTTATATTATTATTATTTTCTAATATGACTCTATAGTAATAAAATGTTATGACAATTCAGATAAGCTTATTTAAATTACTCCATTTGGGCTTCTTTATTCTTTAATTGGTAATATTGAAATTAATCATATTATCAATGCATGCATTTAGTCAAATGTTAAAACTTGAGACTGTTTTAAGTGCCCTAGATAACTATCTATTTAATTTATTCTCTTCCATTTGCTGCTGTTAATTGTATTTATTGCTGCTGTTGTAATTATTGCAGCCTTGTATTTCTTTTATGGCTGTTGCTGAATGGTTGCAGCCTTGTAATATTTTTGCTGATGTTGATGAATGGTTGCAGCCTTGTAATGTTTTTGCTGTTGTTGATGAATGGTTGCAGCCTAGTAATTTTGGTACTATTCTTCTACTAATGTTGAATTTACTTGACTCTACTGCCCAAAATAATAATACTTATTCTGGCATGATCATCAAATTCTCTTAGGTTCTACAATAGTACTTTGTGGTTTTCTTCTTTATTTTAGTTATTTAGTTTTCCTTGCAGAGTAGCAGCAGTAGCGTTACTTTACCTGTCACAATGTTAAACTTGTCTAAATTAATATGTCCTACACAATTTAATATTCACATTCGTCAACTGTATCGTTTCATAGTTATTCACGTAGGACTGCGCCAATGAGGAATCCACTTGATTATTCAACTAATATTTCTTATGATGATAATAATTCTCTCAATAACCTGATTGATATTACTTTACTTTTCTCCTCAAATATCAAATGAACTTATCGTATTTCATTTCAGATAATATTATTATAGTCAATTTTAATAATGGTATTATTATTTAATCTATCAAATCAATAGAATTATTATTATTATTATTTATTTATTTTTTGAAAGACATGATATCTCTTAATACAACGCTCTTGTTCGATTATATATATTACATTAATTAATCTTGGAATAATATTAAGGCAGTTTGTTTTATTTTTGGAAAATCAAAAAATTGGTATTTAGACAGCAATGAAAGGCGATTACTAACAACTGGTAAGTTGAATGCAAAAGAAAATGAGGATCTACCTTAATAACTATACCAGGTCAAGCCATATATACGACAAAGTTTTGAAAAAGGTTATGTCCTCCCCTGCTACACATGATGGGTACGATTGTTAATATCTCACCTACATTTTTTAATTCTTTTGACGGACATGGTCTCGATTAGGACGAATGACTTGCATTCTTCTGGCTACATTAATTACCTTGCAGAGGGAGGCGTCTGAGAATAATATTGATCTTTTTAATAACTTTCTTTCTATCATATCAGCAATGATAACAGTTTATTTGTATATCACTTTCAGAATCACTTAATTAGAGGTCAGGTTGTGCGGCACGATGCATTTATTAATCAACATTTATGGTGCGTAGAGGATTGAGTGCAAGTTACAACTTTCCCACGAAGATTGTGCTAGATTTTACTGGCAAGGATAGCCTCATACAAATTGATGGTTAGATAGAGGCGTGTGAGAGAGGATTTGCAATCTAGTCATTCCTCACATGGTGGCTGAAGTATACCTCCCCTAGTCAACATTCAATAAATGATTTTATTCCATTTATACTAACACTTAATTCTGCAACAAATTTAATACACTCCAAAACTACTCATCTCTACTGTGCAACAGTTTCAAAGGGACGTAAAGTCAGAGAGTCCAAGAACGGTGGCTGGGGAGAAATTAAAGAGTGAGAGGAGAGGAAATGTTACAACACTTCGCTCTACAGAAGGGGTCTCTCATGGCATTTAATTGCTGGGGTAACCCGATCCATACTAAAAAGAATAGGCAACAATAACTACAACCCTGTGATTTACTATTCTCATTCTATCTCTCTTTATTATTACTTTCTCTCTTTCTTTTTCTATATAAATTTACCATTACTTATGTTTTGTTAAGATCATCTTCACAGTCCTCCTTCAGTACTATTCAGTGTTGTAGCTTACAATGCTAGTTTGGAAAACACATTTTACTATGATGATTTGACAAAAGAGGGAGTAAATCACAGTCTTATGCCAACATCATTTATTAGATTACAGAGTGATGTTTTAATTTCTTTTTATATTTTTTTTTCACCAACTACCATTAAATCACACATATTACTGCATGACGAATAGACCCCTGCGCTAGCATTGCAGAAAAGAAAAAAAATCTCTACTCTTCATTTCCTCCAACAAGTTCTCCCATTTTCATTTTATTTACTTGTTTCTTTTTTTTGTTCTTATTAAGGCTTGATCTGAGTGGGGGAAACTATAGGTCAAATGGACTAAAACCGGAGAGGGATTGGTGATAGAATGAGATGGGGATTTTGACTGGAGCACACTGCTTGCTTAATCCCTGTGCTGGGTAATGCAGAGTTGGAGGTGCCAAAAATGAAGAAGTGATAAGAGGATGAGTACATGCACAAGGAGGGTGCCTACTGGAATAAGTTCTAAGGCTATTAGTTAATTTTTGTTGAATGAACCAGACAGTGTTGTGGAATCCATAGTGCATATACTTTTTTTTTTCCTTGTCTTCCCTTTTGTTATTCCTATCGTACATTCTAAATAAAAGCTTATTGTAATACCAACAAGGGTCGCGGGTAGGAATTTATCATTTCATTTTATTTAGCATTAGACGGGAAATCCGGTGCAGTATTAAGGAGAAACGTATTTCAAAAATCAGAACAATAGTTGCCACTACAACATAGAATAGTTGCTATTCATAGGTTCTTTTTTTCTTTTTCAAAGAGTGCATGCAAACCATTCTTCCAACAAGTAGATCTGTTCATGGATTTAAAAAGGACTAGTTCTTGAAGTTGATTTGGATTCTTTATAATCCTTGCAAATCGGCCACATACCCCATTGGTAACCATACAGAGTGAATTTAGAATAGTTGTACAGTTTTATTCCTTTGTTTAACTCTTACATTGTTTTCTTAATTTGGCTTACATAGAAATATTCACTGGTAGATAAGCACTTTTCACACTTTCTCAAGCGATGCAGAATAATTGGACAATCTCATTGCGAAACCTATGTAGAATTGGGGGAAAGGGTGTGTGGGTTCAGAATGAGGTAATCGAGAGTCCATTCAAACCTTATTTCCCAAGCCTATTTATGCTTTCCTTTTGTTTCTCTTTTATACGTTCTTCCATCATTAAAACTGAACAAAAGTATTTTCATGCTACTGCAATGATTCAACACATGACCATTCAATGGTATAAGGATTTTTTTTTTTTTTTTAATTTTTACAGTGAATACTTAAATGATTCCAAAGGAAGTATTTTTCTACAAATCCCAAAGAATACATGTCTTTTACATTGCAACAAAATATAAAAACTTTGTACTACAATCAATGTTAGAAACACAGTGGACAATGCATAAAGGAATAAGGCTTGTTCTTTCTCCATCTTCTTTCATGTTACAACAATCACTAGCTTTCTGTGTTAAAACTAATTTTAAGGAATACAAGGGATGGCATAAAACTAAACATGGCTTGCTCTATTCCAACTCTTCCTTCTACCACAAAATATCAACTTACAATACTACACACATTATTTGATAATGCAAAGAAACACACATATGATAAGGCTTGCTCTCCACCCTACCGTAATGGCGTCATGGAGCCTTGTGGACTCTAGCCATACCCCCGAGCAAGGAATTATTTTAGCTCCACAATGATAAATGGAGTATTTTCTCTCTTTTTTACAAAAGGATAGCACTAACATACCATAGGTTCTCTACTAACTATTTTCAACAATGATCCATATAAACATGTCATTCTCTTACTAGAAAGTAGACAATGGGGAATGGAAGTAGGGAAAAACTTATCTCTTTTCTTTGGGTGAAGGGATTGAACTCTCTTTTATCCATCTTTCCTCTCCAAGCCAAGCCATTTGATCACTATCCTCCCAAGAGGTGGACTCCTCTCCTCTCCTCAATCTTTTTGCCATCTCCTCTTAAATTCTCCAAGAGGAGAAGTGGGTAACACCCCACTCATTCTTCCTCTCCAAATTATATAGGAGTTTCAACATGCAAATTTTGGGTGAAGAGGTGTGAAGTGTACCTACCTTCATAAATGAGAGTCTTTTCATTATTAAAGAGGAAACATGCACTTGGGCACCCCCCCACTATCCTTTCATTTCATCTCCTCAAAACTCGTCACTCTTCATTATGAGGACTTTTTAGGGGTTAAATCATGTCCTTAGAGCACTATTATATGCCCACTTGACCCCTACCACTATGGTATAGACCCTAGGGGGTTTATTTATGCATCCCAACCCAAGAAATTGACCAACAACCCTCTTTAAAGACCCACCTAGAGACCCATCCGAGTTTCACACTTGGATAAGGGTTCCTAACCCCTAGCCCCACTTGCACCTACAAAACACATAATCAATTAACCCTTTAACAACAACTCTCACCACCTTAACTTACCAAGACATTAACTCTACTTGTTCTAGGCCCCCAAAAGGGATCAAATCTACATCCTTAAGGAAAAGTCTTTTGATTTTCTCTCGATGGTCTTCTCTTCTCACGCTAGCACTGTTACCGTCCTGCACATTACCAACACAATCATAAGTAACAATTGTATATCACATTAATTTTCTAGCTAAATATTCTAAACTTTAACCGTATAATAATCCAATTAAATTTTTATTTGTATTTCCATCTAGTATACAAGTGTATTCCACCTTTATGGCAGTGACAATAAAACATAATTTCAAATGGAATACGAGAATATTGCTAAGAGATCACCTTATTTATCATCCACAATATATCTAGTCATCAATTTAAGAAAAGCATATAACAAGTTAGGCTTGTCATTAGTCACATGTGGAGCAGGGTCTTACATCCCCCTCCCCTTAGCTTAGACTTCCTCCTGGAAGTCGTTAAGGTTATTGGAATACACATTAATATATTAGAGGATGAATCACTTTACTTTCTCGATGAAGAATTCATAGCATCCAACTGTTAAACATATATTAAATAAATCCCTTTCATGAATCAAACATTTAAATGATCAAAACAAAATTTCCCGCCATAGAACATTCATCCAATATAGTCACAATATAACAAGTGTTAGTAGTCATCCATGTAGTTAATATTCTTGACATCAAGATATGTCCAACACATAAACATCCTTGGATACCCTTCAAGGTTCTCTTTTGCATCATAAACATCACTCATGATGTTAGAAAATAATTCATGTCTTGAGAATAGTAGTCTCATTTTTTTATCTGTCACTTTCTTTCTCACATAATAGTCAAGTATTTCAACATGTTTATTTACAAATTTATCCATACATCACAACAATTGCACATAATTCACATCACAGGGCTCAATGGGGTTTACAAGGATGGAGATTCTTGGGTACCATAGCCATTAGGAAAGATGGTCTCAAGGCCCTTCTCTAAGGACCCTTCCATACATCTCCTAGGTACCTTCTCTTGTTTGTGTAAGGGGGTTAGCCTTCAAGAGGAAGGTACAAAAAGAATAATCATGGAACAAGAGGAAGAATGGATTAATGACCGTCCCATACCGGTCCCATTTGCAACCCCTTCCAAATAACTCGTAATTCCCCAACGCATCTACTCCCCTATACGACCTGCCAGGGAACCCCTTGGGATATGGTAGTTTTACAAATGTCACATTACACCACACTTTCCAGCAATTGGTGAACCATAAGAAGCCTCAAACTGAGCAACATAAAATCACAAACCAACACTTCAAAATTTTTTTTTTTATAAATTTAAGGGGAAAACCACATAAAGATCAGTTGCAGCTGCATTTCAACATTCCAATCTTGATTCAAAAATAGAAATTAAATAAGTCCTTGAGGCAATGGACTATGAAAAATTCAAATGGCTAACTAGCCCCCAATAAAACTAATGTACAATTTAGCACTGCTGGCATATAACAAAATAAAACATCAATTAAGAAATTACCAATAATTCATATCTCAACAATAAAACTTTCACATTACTAGCACCATGTGACTTTGATAAAGCCACTTAAGGGGAGGAGGGGAATGGTGGCTCTCTAACCACATAAGTATAATAGCATGCAATAACTGGTGGTCCCTGACCACAAAA
>VDFB02165382.1:0-53435 GCA_007258455.2 Sequoia sempervirens | reverse complement strand
ACATAATCTCTCAAGGCTAAATGTGAAAATGAATTGGAAGTGGACCCTCAATGCCTATTTAAACCTAAAAATTAGGGTTTTTTGACCCCATGTAGCCATCCAGGAGGTGTCTAGGTCCCCTCATCTCTTTTTTGTTTGTCTAAGGGCTGTTTTGATGTGCATTTTTGCCCTCGGTAGCCTTCACGGACCTGTGGGCACCTTGTCCTCTTTTTGAGATCACCCAAAATTAGAATTTTACGTCTAATCTCTTGACTGATTATATTGGCATATTTCTCATTTGAAGCGTGGTGAGGGCATCCAAAAAAGAAAAAAAATTGGCTTTTTATTCAGATAATTTATTCTTGGGAACCAACACAATGAGTACTTTTAAGCACCAAGAGGCAAAATGTAGACATAAGAAAATATCGACATACTTTGATCTAACTACTAACACCATTTCATCCTAAATGCGATCTAACCATTTAATCGAATACCCTTATTTGGTTAAATTCATCAACTTCCTCTCTTAATTAAATAAATCATTTATCTAATTAAGTCATCCTTTCTTGTTAATTAAATCAATCAGTCTGGTCTAATTATCCCTATTTAATTAAATAATCAATTTTATTCAATTAAATAATCTCTAAGGTCTATCTATTAAATTGAATAAATTGAACCTTGTTTAATTTAAGCTAACCAACCACCCCCTTTAGCTAAATAAATCAAAATATTTAGTTAACTAAGTCTAAAATCATATTCTTCTCATATTTGATTTAAATAAACCCACAAATATAAGTCAAACTTGTCACATCATCTAATCTCTCATTAAATTAATTAACCCTTAATTAATTTAATCCTAATCCATGTCCCATCCTCTAGCTTTTGCAACTTTCACATGAAAATAGATTTAATTCATTTATTAAATCCCTATTTTCTCTCAACATGGCATAATGGAGGAATATTCTCTCAAATTTGAATTCAAATCCAAGTGGACTTTGTCCTTCCAACAAGACATTAACTTCACCTAATAAGTCCTTTTGCCTTGAGCCAAGTGGCATTTAAGACATTCCCTTTCCCTCTTACATGTCATTTCACTAATTTCAAATATTACCTAATTGCATTTATGGGCACATTCATCAAAATGTGTGCATCCCTCAACCATTCTCATCTTGACAAGTGGCACCTTGCCATTGGTTGAATTTTAGTCCCACATTGCTTCATTTTGGGAATTTCTCCAACTTTTCAATCTATAAATAAGAGGCTTCATTCCTCATTTTATCATCCACAATTTGAGCAAAGTTATTATACTCAAATCCATAGCAATTTTCATCCATTTCATCAAAGTCTTAGCTAGGTTATGCAAATTTTCATCTTGGAGCACACTTCAATCATCAACAAAGTGGATCACTCTTCATCACTAATCAAAAAAGCTTGCATAGGAGTTGGGAAAGGGCCAATTTCCACATCAAATTGGCACCAACTCCCCCATAAGATCAAGAGTTTGCATAATCTCTATAGGATTTAGCTTATTTTCATCTTCTTTCATTGTGTTCTTGTTTTATTTCTATTTTGAATATGGTTAAATGGATTTTATGGGGAACCTTGGTCTTAACTTGCATTTGAATCCTCTAATGTTTTTGTTTGTTGTCTATTGTAGGTATTAGGATCTTGGTTCACACATCTAGAATTTGCTCAATTTATACCAATGCAAGTGTGTAACAATATGTGAACAATAAATGACAATTTTGAATGCAATTTTTCTAATCTAAAATGCAAAAAATGACTGATTGTAAGATGCCTAAATCTAAAAATGATGATTTTGATGGAATTTTGAAATTAATAATGCAATTTTTTTCTCTTTTTTTTCAATTTTTAAGCTATATAAAAGACACCTAAATGAATGTAATTAAGAATTCCAAAGAAGAGATCTGCAAGTAAAAATAGACTGAAGACACAAAGACAAAGAAGTTTGCAATTTTTTTTATTCAAGTGTAGAAGGAAAAGGGATCCAATCGGTGTCTATATCCTTTGATAGGGTGTCTAAAAACTAAAAAACTATATTTTTATTAGGCTCTCTAAGTTCTCTATTTCTGTATGCAAACAATTCTGAAAGTCACTATTTATCTAAAATTTGCTCAATTTAAGACAATGTGACTTGAATGCAAATGTGTAACAATTCTTGAACAAAAAATGATAATTATAAATGCAATTTTTAATGTAGATTTGACCTAAATGACTAAAATAAACTTTAATGCAACCTATGATGCAATATGATATGTATTTTTTTGAATTTTTATGTCCATTATGATACAAAAATGAAACCCTAAATGAGAAATACAAAAAAATGCAATGCAAAAATAAAATCTAGGGTGAATTTCAGAAGGTGTATAATGTTAATAGGTAAGGTTCACCAAATTGAAACAAAGAAAAAGAGAACCATAGGTCTTATGTGTAAAACCTAGGATTCCAATTTTGTTTTGTTTGTGGGGTATGTGTGCTTTTTCTAATGTTTCATTAAGATGGAGATCCACAAGGTGATTAGATTGACTTTCAACCATGAAGGTGAGCCAATCAAACTGGGTCTACATATTTTAGAGCCTTGGAATAAATTGGAATTTATTTTTTGATTAGCCTAATTAGACTATATACTCTAATATCCCTAATATGAAAAATGTAAGCTATCGATAATTGACAAACTAAAACAAAGATATGCATGTAGATCTAGGAAGGACAGTGTGTTTTGTACCTATCTTAAAATTTTGATACTGGTTTGTATAGGAGAGAGTCACCCAAGGGTGTCTAAGTCCTTTTTGGGGTGTCCTGCTCTACTTTTCAATCCTCTTATGTTAGATATGAGATCTTTGTTTCTACTTGCAGACTTCTTGAATCAATGTCAGATAATTATGTAGGTGATTTTCTATGGGTTGACAAGGTGTAGGGTTTTCAATGCAACAATGAATAAATTATCTTCAAGCTTCCTTCAATCCTCTCCAAACCTAAAATTTTCACATTCACAAAGAGAATAAATGATGTGCCATTTAGGGGCTTGCCTTAGTCAAACCTCATTTTAGTGTTTCCACTTCCACAATGGCATGTCAATGATAGGAAAGAATGATGAATCAACAAAGTGTTGCAACTCACCACCCTTCAATGGATGTTGTGAAGGACTGAAGTCATGCACATCACTTCAAGGTATTGGATCTTTCTTACTTGATTTCTTGGAGACCTAAAATAAGGGTTAGCCTTCACAAACAATGATAACATAAACACATAAAATCACATAGGATTTTACATGATTCTTAGAACTTGAATTATTGCAATAAAGATTTTAAATGTTGCTCTTGACTTGCTTGATAGTGCTCTTGATGTTCACTTGTTTCTAGATTTCTCTTGTTAATGCTAGATAGATTTCAAATGATGCAATAACTAGGTATTTATAGACATTTATTCAATCTCCTACAAATTAGATTCCAATAGCCGAAATTTGTAATTTGAATTTTGAATATTAAAATGTCAAAACCAACATATTCAAATTTGGATCCTAGCAAAATAGGGAGACTCATATGCCCAACGACATCCCAGTCATGGCCCTATTTTCTAGGTAATAAAGTGCTAGGGGAAAAACATTAAATAAATGCATTTGTTCAATGCTTGAAATTTCTCATAAAGTGGTAAAAATAGGCTATAGAATGCATTATCTAGAAAATTAGTGACTTAATTAGGCTCAATAATTTAGGGGGAGAAAAACATAGTCTAAAATTGTCAAATGTGACAATTTACGACACTACAATAGCTCCATCTATTCTTTAGGATATTCAAGACACTTTGATGGAGCACTTTTCCATGGTTGATCTTGGGCTTTTGTATTACTTTCTTGATCTTCAAGTTCTACAATCAATCAAGGGGATCTCCATATACCAGCATAAGAATTCCATTGAATTGTTGCATTAGTTTTACATTTTTTATGTCTCTTTTATTGCCACTTTATTAATACCTAGTGTTGATGGTACTTTGTACAAATAATTAGTTGGTAGTGATTTATATTTTGCACACACTCTTCTCAATATCACTTTCATTGTTGGGTTAGTCTCCCACTTTTCACATGATTCTCATGAGAGTAATTGGAAGGAACTAAAGAATATTTTGAGGTATATCAATGGAACCACACATTTTGGCATTCACTACACACCATAATCTTTTGTTACACCTTATTTTTTCATTTTACCAAGTTACTTTTAACTACTATGTTAAAAATCATTTTTTATACTTGATGATGAAATTATGTTTTTTAGCATTATGATAAAATTATATGAAATGAGATGTATTTGAATTTTAATGATTATATGTTAATGAATCAAGATTATGATTACATCATGGTTTTTATCGGCTAACTATTTGAATGATTTTTAAGTGAAATGTAGGACTATTTTCTTGCCCTCTGGAGAGAGAGGGAGAGTATCACCTAAGAGAGGAGAATAAACTTCAGAAAAATAGGTCATTCCATTTGAGTCCTCACACACACTCACTTAGGTTTACCCTAAATCTATCATTGTGTTAAATGGTGTGTTATGTTAAAGATTTAGTCATTAGGTTAAGACTAACCTAGTTGAGTCTTGATTATTGTAAGATACCCCAAATTTAACCAATAAATTTGACCTAAGTTTTAACTTACAAAGAAATAACACAAGTCCTCAAGTACATGGAATTTTTTTTTTTCATTTTCACTATCATAAATTCACATTGAATATATCCTTACATGAATTTTAAGGAAGCTAAGGTGGCAGAAAAACTTCCTACACTAATCTTGAGAGGAGGATAATGAATTTTTTTTATAGATCTTTAACAATTATAGAAACCTAAACATAAATAACCATAAATATCATGTTGTTGGAACATAAAATTCTATTGAGAGGGGGGAGTGAATTAGTAGATCAATTAAAAATTAGCCCTTAAAACCTTTGTGCATATTACTTCCTCAAACCCTTAATGTGTAGATTGGAAACTTAAGATTTAGCAACATAAAAATGCACACACAAAGCATCACATAACACATGATATACGTGGAAAAACTAAGATGGGAAAAACCACAGTGAAAAAGGTTGCTTGAGTCTACTGCTCAAATCCAACATCACAAAGAAATCTTCTATTACAATTGTTTGAGGGAACCAACCCTAAGAAGACACCAATCCCCTAATTTAGGAGCACCAACTCCAAGGAAGTACCATCTCCCCGATTTAGGAGCACCAACTCCAAGGAAGAACCAACTCCCTACACTGAGCACCAACTCACTTATCCAATGACACCAACCAATCAAATTTACAATAATAGAATTGCAATTTTTTCTATTGAACATAATTCAATGTTGCAACTTACTTTGCAATTGTACAATACTTTGTTGTATTCTTTGCAACACACTCTCTGCTATTGATGTTGCAATCTCAGCAACACATCCTCTCTTCTCTACACATCTATATCTACTCATCCCTTTCTCTTTCTCCTTTACACTAAGAACTTTCTCTATTCTATCTTACTGCACTACACCTCTCTATTTGCTTTGTTTTGCACTTAGAACATTCTTTGTTCTACTCTCTGACTATTAACCCAGATCTAAATCTCTATTTTTGTTTGGGTTCTACTCATTCAAAATGTGCATACTCTATCTGCTGCATACTCAATAATACATAATTTTGTTTATCTTTTTTTCCCTTGCAAACTATTCTCACTCAACTATCCTTCAACAAACATAATTCTAAGACAATTATCTGATTGTCTTCTTTTTACTCGACTCCACTAATCTACAATCAATGCTTTGATCCATCCACCAACTGTCCAGATTAATTGCATATTCAAACTTTTTAGACTAGAGAGTTTTGTTAGGATTTCCTTCATTCACAATCTTCTCCAGCAAGTTGTCAATTCATCTCGATCCTTGCACCACTGTCCAACTCATCTAGAAACATCTGATAGGGTTTACCAGATATCTTACTCAACGCCATACCTCTACATTGAGCCTTACTATATTAAATTTTGTTACATTGTATTTTCTAAATGTGGCTTAGTCTAAAACCCTAAGGTCGGGTGTGCATTTAATATATTCTTTTGTTCATTGATCTGATCTTGATTTCCCTTGACATTATGATCTATGTCATAGACCTACAGATCAAATCTTCACTGACATTGGTCAGAGGTGCAGTTGGACAAATTAATTCTTTCCTCTATGTTGGTTACCAATCAAAACCCTATTTACATGGGCTTAGCCATTTGATATCTTCACATTTGAATCTGGGTCGTTGATCCTATCTCTTTGTGCCATGATCCAATGTTCCTCGTTCATCAACATATCTTTAAAATTTTGTCATCAGATGAACCTTCTTTAAACCACTGTCATTGATCTTCACTGACTAGCGATCACAGTTAGGTCAATCATCAAACAATTTGCACCGTCCCCCACTATACTGCTGGAAGAAGACATGGACCCATAAACTCTTGGTGAGGTAGTGGGAGGCTGCCATCTATCATCCTTGTTAGCATTGTGCAACTCACAACAATGGCGTGAGTTGAAATATTGTTACATTGAAGAGACTTCAAATTACTCACTCTGATATCAGAAGGTCTCTTAAATCTTTCCATTAGAGAAGTTATCACATCATCGCCACAAAATTCACAACAACGATGTGAATTGGTCAATCATTCTTCACCATCTGACATGCTGACACCTTGCACTACTATCTCTTATCAAGTGGGTGGTCCCACTAACCACCTATCACTCTTGTCAGCATTGTGCAGAAAATAACACCTATGTGACTTGACATATCTGTCAATTACACACCACCACTTGTCATCGTACATCACCATTCACCATGGTCACCTTCCTATCAGGTCCCACCTTAAGATTTTTCTGGTGCCATTGTTGTATTGAAGGGACTATCATTTTGGTTCCACCAATATTCACCTGTCTCCCTAATGAGGTAATCCTACTGTCTGATCATCACCAGCTCAATCACAACCATTGATTAGGTTCATTGTTGATGTAATCATTTGTTGCCACCTGTCAATGTGACATCATCTTCCATTAATTTCATGTCATTCCACCATTCATACATCATGCACCATTCAGTCATCCTTGTTTAATCTCTATCATTCACCACTGCCAACTATTCATGGCATACATCATCTTCCACTATTGTTGTGTTGAAGGGACTCAAAATTAATCACTCAGATATGTTGAAGTCACCTCGATATGCCTTGTAGCTTTGATCACCATAGTCTGATCTGCAAGGCTTGATAACAATTGTTGATCAAGTATCATTGCTATGTTGAAGGGACTCTAAAGTGACTCCTCTCAATGAGGTGTAGTCTCCCCAATATGAACACATAGACTTCACCAACCTAGAGTACTAGGTAAAGGGGCCGGCCACTAAATGAATTTAATGACATAAGTTGTAACTAACTTATGCCACCAGTAACCTACAATAGGTAGTTAATGTCAAAATAGAACTTCTATTAGAGTGTCATGATTGCAACCCTAGGGTTTAACCAATAAACCCTAATTTTGACTGAGATCTGACTTAAATCAATTATGAGTGCACCACTTGTCATCAATACCTACAAATTACATCTCTTTGAAGCTCTCAAAAAAACCATCTCAAATTTGTACTCTATTTTCACGTCTATTATCTAGAAGAACCCTCTGCAACAATATGTCAACATTTGAGCAACTTTGCAACATTTGCAGAATCATGCTTCTTTCAACAACATTATGCACAAAATCTTCTAGAGAATGATCCTCTAGTATTCATGGCATCCAAGCACACTAATGAATAACCTTTTTGCATCATGTCAACAATCTGCCCTTTAGGATCAATTTCACCTCACTTCTGATCTCTTCTTTGACATCAATGAAACTTTTCATTAATGCAAGCATCCTCACTTGCAAGATTAGTTCCATCTCACCTCTAATCCATCTTTTGACATCAGCACCACTAATCTCTCCTTTTGACATCAATGACAACAATATGCCAACACATGCATACCAAAACACAATGATTTATGTGGGGAAAACCCTTTTGAGAGAAAAACTCCACACTCCAAAAGCTACCCAATATATTATTAAAAAATCACAAAGATTGCAATATACTTGTAGAGCAAGCTTCTCACAAGAGTATCACCAACCAGAGATCTAGAGGCACCATGAATGCTATTAGTCTCTCAGAATACATTACAATACATAGCCGTAATACAACACCCTCATAAAATAGGGTCACCTTCTAGGGAAAGCCAAGCTAATAAAATATCAACTGTTAGATCTAAGACCTAATGATGAATGGATTTACAATAATAAACTATGAATAAAATTTCCTTTTGGGGGCGCTGACCCTGAGCCCTCACCGGGGTGCGCCACCCATAGACCCCCAGCTGGGGTGATGATCCCTCCAAACCCCTCATAGGGGGAAATCCCCCTTCATCAACATATCAACAATACCTCATGTATCAACAGTACATTATTGCAAGGTTGAGACACATTTTCCCAACATGAATCAAGTAAACATAACATAATTTTCAATAAATAAAATTCATCTTTCAAATACATTTTACAAATTGATTCAATATCATAATCAAATATATATATATATATATATATATATATATATCATAACTCACAAGAGTTCAATGGTTCATTGGTTGAAGTGTCCACCTATAGACCATGCTCCTTATGTTTCATAAGATTCGGTAGGAAAGTGCAAGAGGGAGAGCATCATCCAAGTGCTTTTCCTCCAACCATGAACTTAAGAGGTTCCTCACACATCTTCCTACCTAATAAGATGGCCCTACCCTTCAATGAAGAGTTTGGTATGAAAACCATAATAATTCACAATTGAGTATCTAGTGTTGTGTCTTACATATTTAATATGACCATACAAAGGATACCCTCCTACTAGCATGACACTACTAACTAGTATGCAATCCTAGACCATAGTGAACTGACAAGGTGTAAGCAGTGGCTTTTAAACCTACTCTAGATAGAGATTCCATATACATAATAATTCCACTTTCTATGAGTGGAGTCATGTGTTCACCCACCCTTACTCGACTTGGAAACTATAATGACCATTGAACCTCAAGGTTACACTCATAAACAAAGATCAACAAAAGTGTTAACAACAATAGTGACATCATAGACCTTAAAGGATTGACACATCCACTAGATCACCCTTTTCCATAATTATAAGTTTTACCCCAAGATTAACAATCAAAAACAAGGATTAATTCAAAGTGATGGCACAAAAATATTGAACTAATAGCCTAAATGGGTTTAACACAATCTCTTGAATACTAGATTACATACCTGTAACACTCTAGGTCTGGCTACTGGGTCTTATTCAAGTTCTTTCTTTTTAATTATGGAAGTAAATACTCTTTTACTAAATACACAATCAGTTAATACTAATGACTCCATGTCACTAACTAGACACATCTGGTCTTAATCAAAAATAATATCAATATGTTAACATGTATAATAATTCATAATTAAACTTGATTCAAGAAGATAACTTCTTCATATTGATTTTTAGACTCTAGGTTTCCATATCTAGTATGGATCCATCCTTCTAGGACACCATAACCAATCTAGCCATCCTTGACATCAAATAACATATAAAGTCTTATGTTTATAATAATATCCCATAATATGTCAACATAATAAGTGATTAACTTCTAATAATTCATCTAATAACCTCCTGACTAATTTCTAATTTCCTCATGATTATTTTCAAGTTATCCTTTGCATCATTTACATAAAGTACTTATGTTTGTATGTTCATAAACAATAATATATCCTTTATCTCATTATGACACATATATTCACATGTTTAAAATGTATAACAAGTTTCTTAATTTGGAGGATATTTCCAACTTAAGAGGAGTCAATTCTTCTGCACTTCAAATTCTCCTCACATTATGGATTTGGGTTGCTAAGATGTAAATTCCTCTTCTTATAGGTCAAATGTATAAGATAGTATCAATAAAAATACAATGAGAACGTATTTATGTATTCTAACTCTTTTGTTGAAAAATGATATACAATCTTATTCAAATACATACCCTAACCTCTAGGGAATAAACTTACCCTTATCACATAAGGTATATAACCATTTGAGAACATAAGTTCTCTATCCAAATACTCTAACTAACAGATAGGTATTTCTATCATAATATCATTCATATTATTTCCATCATGACTCTAATTTAACTTAAATCATACAACACGATCATTCAAGCAATGTTTACATAATAATTGTATAATATAAATATCAATAATCCATTAATAACTTCATCATCCAAATGTATATGCTCATGAAAATCTCATATCACACTCTATATAAATTCCATAATTCAACTTCATAAAAAACAATGAAAGTTCAAGTATTCATTCCCATCTTTTAACAAGAAAATGCATACAATAATAACACAACATTTTCCATTCAGCACATAATTCAATTTTCTGTGGGTGTGACTGTTCTCTTTTCTCCTTTTCTTTGCATTTTCTTCCACATGTGTGGTAGCCTAGTTGTGATAATTTAATTATGGAGGGGGATACAAATCCCTTGGATGGGATAATAAATGGCCATAAAAAATATGCCACTAGTAAGGTGTATGCTAGATCTTTCAGGGACATTGTCATGGGCAAAAAAATTTGCTTTCCCCAAGGTACAAAATTCATGGTGGATAGCGTGGAAGATGTTAAACCCTCCAAAGGGGAGGAAAAAGGTAAGCAACCTTTGAACAACCCCAAAAAAGCAGTCTTGATTCCAAATGAGTTGCTTGATGATGCAATTGCTATAGAAGATAAAAAAAATTCCAAATCTACAATTTTTTTCTATGTTGTTGATATCGCTAGGGTTCCGGTGAGGAGATATATGGAAGAATGGTTCCATAATATTTGGGAGAAAAAACTAGGGTTTTAGTTCTACTACTATAGGATGGTGCAAAAAGGATTGTTTGTGATATTTTTAATAACCCTAAGGCTCAGGAAGAAATAGTCAAGAAGCAATTTTGGCATGTTGGGAAAGTAATTTTTGATGCCCTGGCTTGGCTTCCAGAGGTGTTAGAAGAGGAAGTGTTGGCACTCTCCAGCCCAAGATGGATGGTAATTAAGCATGTCCATTCTTGGCTCTAGATATTTGTACCGCTCTTATTGGAGCCATATGGAAATATTATTAAGTTGGATGATATGAAGGCACTACTTCTGCACTCAGATGCATGAGCATTGGTCCCTATACCATGGGGTTGACCTCCCTGAAAAGTTGGAGATAAAATTAAAAAACAAAAGTGTTTGCTTATGAAATTGAAATTTTGGGAGGCCTCAATGCTTTCTATCTTGACAAAAAGAGGGCCATATTAGGAGAAATTTCCCTCTAATAAAAAAGAAAAATAATCATGCCTTTGCCTCAGGTGAAGGTAATAAGAAGTGTGCTCCTCCCCCAAATAATGCAATGGAGTCCGAAGCAGTGGAAAATGGTGAGGAAGAAATTGTTGATTGCAGTTTCAACGTAGATGAATTAGGGGAAAACACCCCCTCAAACCCTAATTATGTAAATAAAGATACCTTTACCTCCTATGAATAGGTGGAAGAAGTAATAAACCTACAAAAATTAATGAATGGAAATTTAGAGCGAATTTCCAACCAGATGGAAAACCTAATGCAAGAAATAAACACCTCCCTCTTGTCTAATGATGTGGAGAAGGAAGGAAAGACCCAAGGAATTAGCAATACTTAAGTAGGGGTTAATAATTCACCAAGCCCAATGGGGGATAAGGAGAACACATATAATGGAAAATTGAATGCACAACAGTTAGCCTTGCAAAAAAAATTAAACAAGCAAGTAGACCAAAAGAAAATATAAAGAAACTTGTAAAAGATATTCATACTTTTAACTCAAAAGTATTTAAAGAAGAAACTAAACAAATGCAAACTATAATGGACAGTGGGGCAAATAAATTGAATGTCTCTCTACAATCCTTTGAGGGAGGGGTGAATGAGGGGCAACATAATGCAAATTATGAGGATGCAGCAGCTCCAATTGTTCCCACCACTATTTACTTGGTGAATGGAAATGAGAGGGTGGGGGAAATCAAGGTCCCCATGCAAGAGGTGGCTCCTCCTAGCATTTTTTATGGAATGGCAACCTTCGAGGGTTTGATTTCACAATCTGGCATGGAATTAACAGATGATGTAGGGGATTTCTCTACAAGGATACCACTAAAGGGGAAGAGATCCCCATGGAGTTAATATTGAAAAAGACCAGAAAATATAGATAGAAGAAAGGTGTAGAAGGCAGTAGACCCAATATGATCAAGGAGTTGAACAGTTTGATAAAAGAAAAGAGAAAAAAAATAGTGGGATTATCCCTATTCCCACTACCCAAAGAATTGAGACAAAGAGTAAGCTTCCTAAATTCTTTGATATTTAAAAAGTGATAAGGAAGCCCCTCCAAAAAATTGTAAGGAAATAAAATTCGGAATCGCCTTCCTAATGCCAACTTCTTGAAGAGTAATACAAAAATTTCACTCAAAATTCAATTATAGAACATTAAAGATGCACATTCATAACAAAATAAACAATAAAAACAAAACATCACACAGAATTGAACACCCGTTTTACATGGGAAAACCATTATGGGAGAAAAACCCACACACCAAGCAAGATATCTTTGTATTACAGTAAAATGAGCATTTACATACAAAGTTACAAAACTATGCTTCCAAGTGTTAATTCATAATATCAATTTCGACAGCATAACATTTCCCTAATAAATCTCTTGATCAATCTTAGTGTTAGTAAATCCTCCAATGCACTATAGCATTCACATACTGATTCCAATCATTCTAGGGATAGTCGTTGCAACTTCCACCACAAGTGGTCATCGACCAGTTCAACCATCAATCTTCACTACACTGCCAAAACATGTCCCTTCAAACTTTTACAATCACTTCGATATGGATAGCTCACTAAGCCATTTAGTCACAAGAGTGTCAAAGAGACATGGGACCATGTCTCTCTAAACACTCAATGTCATTTTGATATAATATTTTTACTCCATCTCATCAAGATGTTGAGGAGACTCCTTAATACCTTCCACCAATATGGGAGAGTCACACTGAAGATGCTTACAACATTAGTTATGGTCCCTACCACCACCGTGAAATCTATGTCACCACTATTGAACCAATTCCTGCACTCCTGATAGATACTGACCAGGTCCCACCATGACACCACAGGGTAGTAGGTTGCGTTGATCAACACCATCGGCTTTTCAAAGAGACTACATTACATGTCTCAGTGAAGTGTCCAACTCCTACGGATGAGAACCCCTAGCCTTATCAAGTTGTCAGGAGGACAAGATTCAAAGTCCCACTGAAGTCAGTTGGTCACTCCAATGAGACACCTTTAGTCACTCATCGATACATTGAGGAGACAACCAAGAGACTCTCTCTGATATTCGACTATCCCATCGATGAAGCCTTTACTGCCTGCACAAAATTGGAACATGAAGTCCCTTCATGGGTCGGGCCTTAGGGTTTCTCAATACCCAATACCACAGACTCCACCAGCAAATCCTATGAAAAAACTTTGAAGTCCAACTCTCAACACTCTTCCACTTTGCAATTGCATTTGGTAGGTGATAATCCCAAAGGCCGATGCCTAATTACCTACAAAACTTCTAAGGATTTTACCATGCATTTAGTAATTAACAAGCTCGAAGCCCAAACATATTAACATGCCAATAAGTTTGAGACATAATTTATTGACATTCTCCCACTTGACGAAGAACTTACTGGCACCTTTGAATTCTTGTAGTCACTAAATTTCATAGGCCCCAAGGCCCATCAAAATGACACACCATTTGAACTCATCCATGCTCACAAGCTTCATCAATGCATCAACAAAATTTTCTAGAGTATCAAGCTTTTCCAGATTAACCTTTCCATCCTCCACCATATCACAAGCAAAGTGATACTGTACGTCAATATGTTTTGTCTTAACATGGAAAGTTGAATTTTTCACCAAAAAATAGCACTTTGACAGTCACAGTAAATAACAATATGTCCTGCATCAAAACCAATATTAGAACAAAAATGTCTAAGCCAAACAACTTCCTTACAGGTGTGATTTTCTTCCATGTACTCAACCTCGATAGTAGACAAAGCGACTACAACCTGCCGCTTTCCCATCTAGCTAATCACACCACCATTTAACATGAACACATATCCACTAGTGGATCTTTTATTGTCAATGTCCCCTACCCAATCAGAATCCACATATCCATGAATGCTAACTAAAATATGAGATCTAGTAGAGTAACCATGATAATGCAAGGCACACTTAGTAGTATCCTTTAAATATCTAAAAACTCTTTTCACAACATCCCAATGCGGTCTTCCTAGATTAGCCATAAATCAACTAAGTACTCCCACTACTTGGGAAATGTCTGGCCTTGTACAAATGATTGCATACATTAAACTACCAATTGCACTCGCATAAGGTACCTTGGTCGTGTCCTCCATCTCAGTCAGATATTTTGGACAATCTTTAATAGATAGCTTCATTCCATGCAACACTAGAACAACTAGCTGCTTGCAATCTATCATGTTAAATCTCTCTAGGACAGCAATAATATACTTGCTCTAGCTGAGCCAAAGTTTTTTATTTCCTCTATCCCTCCTAATTTTCATTCCCAAAATGTACCTAGCTTCTCCTAAATCTTTCATTTCAAACTGTGCTGACAACTGAGATTTTAAATCAAAAATCATACCCTTACTATTCCCAATGAATAACATGTCATCCACATATAAGGAAATAATAAGAAGTCAACCATTTTTAGTCTTAAAATACACACAATTATCATACTTCGATCTCACAAATCCCAAAGAAAGCACATAATTGTCAAACTTTTGGTACCACATTCTAGGCAACTGTTTTAAACCATACAAAGATTTCTTTAACTTGTAAACCAAATTTTCCTTACCTTTTTCAACAAAGTACTCTAGTTGACATATAAATTTCTTCAATCAAGTCACCATGAAGAAACTCTGTCTTCACATTCATCTGTTTGATCTCTAAGTCATACGTTGTTGCAAGTGACAATAGAAATCTGATAGATGTCAGCTTCACCACAGGAGAAAATATTTCTCCATATTCAATTCCTCCACTTGGGAATACCCTTTCATGACCAACCTTGCTTTATGCTTCTCAAAACTACCATCTAGACCAATTTTCCTTTTAAATACCCATTTGCATCCAATAGGCTTTTGACCTTCAAGCAAAGGTACCAGATCCCAAGTTTCATTCTTCTTTAATGACACCATTTCTTTATTCATGGCTTCCAACTAGCAATCTAAATCATACATACTAATGGCCTCTTGAATAGTCATAGGCTCATCAATGTTAGCAATCAAATCATAGGCACAACTGGAATCTAACATAGAATAACCAAACTTTTGAGGTTGTCACTTCTCATGTGTAGACCTCCTCACAGGCTGAGGCTGAGGTTCTTCTTCTTGTTCAAAATTTTTAGAGCTGCTTGAGCTCTCCTCATCTATAGATCCACCAGAAGTTCATAGTTCCTTCTTAGCTAGAGTAAGAGGAATTTCAACTACCTCCTTGTTTTCTACTTCTTTCATCTCTGGCTATAGATCAATAGTAGAAGGTTTCAACTCACAAAATACTACACTTCCATTGTACAACACCTTCTCAGTAACTAGATTCCAAAGCTTATACCCTTTCACACCAATCCCATAACCAATTAAGATACATTTTGCTGCCTTGTTCTCCAATTTAGATCTTTTCTCATCTGGCATATATGCATATGCCTCGTAGCCAAAGACTCTAATTTGTCTCAAAGAGGGCCTTCTACCTGACCATGCTTTCATAGGTGTTTTATCCATGAGCACCAAAGTGGGAGATCTATTAATTAAATAACATGTTGTAGCTACAACCTCAGCCTAGAACTTTTGTTCCAAACTAGAACTGCTCAGCATACTTCTCGCCCTTTCCATCAACATTTTGTTCATCCTTTCAGCACTCCATTTAAGGATTAGTCCTATTTCTTTTAATTCCATGTTCTTTGCAATACTTATCGAACTCTATAGAATGAAATTCACCTCCATTATCTGTCCTCAAGCATTTAAGTTTTCTACTAGTCTAATTTTCTACCAAGGTTTTAAATTCCTTAAACTAGCTAAAAACTTTTGTTTTTCTTTTTAAGAAATACACAAATGTCCTTCTCAAATAGTCATCTATAAATGAGACAAAACATATGGATTTCAATAACGAAGGTACATTTACTAGACCAAATACATTAGAGTGAACATAATCTAGTATGCCAAAAGATTTATAAGGACTAGAGTAAAAAGAAAAATAATATTGCTTTCCATATATACAATTTTCACAAAATTTGAATTCAAGGTTACAATCATCAATCCCTTCAACCAGGATTTTGTTTTTCAAGGATTTTAAACCTATTTCATCAATGTGGCTGAGCCTTTGATGCCACACCATGGTTTTCTCTGTTGGTAGTTTCACCTCCAATGAATTTGCACCCAGAGGAACAATGTTCTCCTTCCCTACATGAGAAACTGTGCTTGACTTTGCAAGACACTGTTACATTGAACAACATTGTACAAAGTGCCAATGCATACACCCTTGGATAGCACCATAGAGCCTCTAGTAATATTACAAGCACCATTTGAGAAGGAAACTTGCATGACAACATCATTCATTTTACTTACAAAAATCAGATTATGACCCAAACCTGGTATGTGCATTCCTTCATCAATTCCTTTAATTCTTCCATCAAGAAACTAAATTCTGACTCTTCCATGGCCAACAATTTAAAGGTATCAATCATCACCCAGATATACCTTTCCACCTTTGTATTCTTCATACTTTGAAAACCAATATCTATGAGATGTCATGTGAAAATATGCATCTGAGTCAATCAACCAAACATCATCTGATGCCTAAGTTGCCAAGGCTGTTATGAAGGCATTTGCATCACTCTGAGAAGAATCATTATCAGAAGAGTAGTTATTTTTTCTTCTTCTTTTTCTCCTCTTTACAATCTTTTCAAATGTGTCCAATCTACCCACAATTCTAGCATTTCACTTTGGAATTTTTACTAGGAGACTTTGATCTCCCCTTTGACTTGGATTTTGACTTCTTGTCCTTTTTCTTTCCTCTTTCTTTCGATATGCCCCAAACAACAAGAGCCTCTTTGGCCATCTCATAAGATTTCCTTCACATCTCTTTTGACAATAGTGAACAAACCACATATTCCATCTTGAAAGTGGTTGTTGTAATCCTAATGGACATAACTAAATGATCCCAAGTGTCAGGAAAAGAACATAATAGAAGTATACAATGATCCTCTTCATCAATTTTCACATCCATAGATGCCAACTGAGCAATAATCATATTAAATATATTCAAATGGTCTGCAATAGATGCTTCTTCCTTCATCTTCAAGGAATACAACTTCTTCCTTAGGAATAACTTATTTACCAAAGATTTCCCTTGATAAATGTCACCAAGTTTCTTCCATAAATAATTTGTAGTCTTCTCATGAACAATCAGGAGAACAAGGTCTGCCAGGCATAGTCTAATGAGACCATTGGCTTTCCTATCTGTGAGATACCAATCTTCTTGTTTCATGCCCATTGGTTTGGTTATGAAAATAGCAATCCATAGGTCACGATCCACAAGAAAATCTTCCATTTTGAGTTTCCATAACTCAAAATTGCAACCATTAAACTTCTCAATTTCTATCCTTCTTGATGTGCTTTCCATCTTAAATCTATAAAAAAAATTCAAATTGATTCTCTCTACAAAACTCCCACTCGAAAAAGTCAGCACAAAAAACTTGATTCACCCACAAGGATAACACAACTAGCCAAGCTTTGATACTACTTGTAAGGAAAGAAAAGTGTGGAATCGCCTTCCTAATGCCAACTTCTTAAAGAGTAATACATAAAGTTCGCTCAAAATTCAATTACAGAACATTCAAGATGCACATTCATAACATAATAGACAATTAAAAAAAAAACATCACATAGAATTGAACACCCGTCTTAAGTGGGAAAACCCTTATGGGAGAAAAACCCACACACCAAGCAAGATCTCTTTGTATTACAGTAAAATGAGCATTTATATACAAAGTTATAGAATTGTGCTTCTAGGTGTTAATTCATACTATCAATTTTCACAGCATAACATTTCCTTGATAAATCTCTCAATCAATCTCAATGTTACTAAATCCTCCATTTCACTATAGCATTTGCATATTGATTCCAATCATTCTAGGGATAGTCGTTGCAACTTCCACCTCAAACAATCACCAAGCAGTTCAACCGTCAATCTTCACTGCCCTGCCAAAACATGTCCCTTCAAAATTTTACACTCACTTTGATATGCATAGCTCACCAAGCCATTTAGTCACCAAAGTGTCGAAGAGACACGAGACCATGTCACTCTGAACACTCAACATCATTTTGATATAAGATTTTTACTCCATTGCATTAGGATGTCAAGGATACTCCTTAATAGCTTCCACTGATATGGGAGATTCACACCAAAGATGCTTATAACATTAGTTGTGGTCCCTACCACCACTGTGACATCCATGTCACCACTATCAAACCAATCCCCGCACTCCCAATAGATACTGATCAGGTCCCACCACAGCACCGCAAGGTAGTAGGCTACATTGATCAACACCATTGGATTTTTGAAGAGACTATATTACGTGTCCTGATGAAGTTTCCAAGTCCTATTGATGAGAACCCCCAACCTTATTGAGTTGTTAGGGGGACAAGATTTAGAGTCCCATTGAAGTCATCTGGTCACTCCAATGAAACACTTTTAGTCAATCATCGGTACATCAAGGAGATAGCCAAGAGACTCTCTCCAATATCTTATTGTCCCATCGATGAAGCCTTTACCACTTGTGTGAAGTCCTATCACGGGTCAGGCCTCGAGGTTTCTCAATACCTAATACCACAGACTCAGCCAACAAATCTTACAATGGAACTTCAAAGTCTGACTGTCAACACTCTTCCACTTTGCAATTGAATTTGGTAAGTGATAATCCTGAAGGCTGATGCTTGATTACCTATAAAACTTCTAAGGCTTTTACCATGCATTTAGTAATTGACAAGCCTGAAGCTCGAACATCTTAACATGCTAGTAAGTTTGAGACATAATTTCTCAACAAAAATTAGTCTTCATGAGCATAAATTGTGTCTCCTGGAATGTAAGGGGGATAGAATCTTCAGATAGAAAACATGTTGTGAGAATATTCCTAGCCAAAAGGAAGGAAAAAGATATTGTTCTCCTTCAAGAAGTTAAAGCCATAGGCTTCACTCTTGAAACTGACCTAAAGGTTATATGGAGGGAAGCATCACACTTTGTTACCAAACATGAGAGGGGAAAAGGTGGTTCTACTATCCTCTTGGAAAAAGAATGGGTGCAAGCTGTGATAGATTCTTGTGCCTCTCCTTGGAATTGAATAGTATGGGTTAACCATAAGAAGAAAATATTCCTACTTTGGTGTATGTTCAATTTATGCCCCCAATGATTATAACGAAAGGATCCAACTATGGAACTAGCTAGGAAATTTGCAAGACATCCCTTGGATCATTGGGGGAGACTTTAATTTTGTGGAGAGAGGGGAAGATAAGTTGGGTGGGGTAGCCCTAGAATAGAAAGGAAATGAAAGGTTTTATTGGCAAAGGTTGAGAGATAAACTAAAAATTGAAGACCCTATAGAGGGGTAGAAAAAAGATTGTTCTAAAATCTGGTACACTTGGTGCAATGCCCAGGGGGAGGAAGAAGAATATATAGTAGATTGGAGAGGTTCTACATAAGAAAGGCCTTCTTCTCAGTGGTGTTAGTGAAGGAGGGATGCAAGATAGAGGTTATTCCTTATTCCCTTTCTTATCATCACTCCATAAGGGAAAAATTATGTCTAAAAGGAGGGATAGCAAAAGTTAAGGGTAATGGAGAGGCCTACATCCTTAACGCTAACTTGTTGAAGGATAAATATTGCAAGAATGTCATAGAGTCACTAAGGTTGATTGACAAATGGATGCACAAAAACTTGGATCCTATTGAGAGGTGGGAAATGAATGTTAGAGGTTGGAAAACCCTCTTCCAAACTATTGGAAAGAAGAGGCTATCCTTCAAGATGAACTGCTAAAAGATGAAACCAAATTGCAGGCTTGTCTTGAGGATGAAAATTTGAGAAACAAACTAATCATGGCAAAGAACTACCTAAGAAAGATGTAGACCATAAAGGGCAAGGGGATAAGGGTTAGAGCCAAGATGAATTTGTTGGAGAATGGAGAGAAGGGGACCAAATTTTTCTTTAGGTTCATCAAAGAAAAGCAAGCAAGAGAACATATAGACTAGATCTGGGTAGAGGGCACATCTATGTCCAGTCAAGAGGATATAAGAATGATTTTTTTTTAGTTTTACAAAATTTGTTCACATCGGAAGAGTGCGGTGAGGATAATTGCAAAGAAAAATAGTACTTGAGGAAGCTCATCCCCAAAAGGATCAAGGAGAAGGAGGCATTAGATCTTGGAAAAGAGATCACTAAGGAAGAAATTAAGAAGTTCATTATCTCATTAAAAAGTGACAAGTCACTAGGTGTTGATGGACTTCCTATTGAGATTTATAAGACCTTTATTGATTGGACTTATGAGGACCTCCACTTAGTCTACACCGATTCCCTTGAAATGGGTACACTAAGAAAAATCATTAATAAAGGATTCACCAAACTGATTCCAGAAGAGGGTGATAGAACCTTGGTTAAAAATTGGAGACCAATCACCCTACTCAATGTATCATAGAAAATTTTGGCAAAGTTGCTAGTGGGAAAATTGGCTGATATTTTTCCTTCCCTTATAAACACCACCCAAACTGGGTTTATTAAGGGGAGGTATCTCCTAGAAAACCTCATCATTATCTAGGAAGCTATGGATTGGGCAAAACAAAAAAATCAAGAGGTTGCTATGCTACTCCTAGATTTTGAAGAGGCATATGATAGAATTGAGTGGTCCTTTGTAATGGTAGTCTTGGAGGCCTTTGGGTTCCCTAAATCCTTCTACCACATGGTCAATACTCTCTTCAAGGATGCAGTTGTATAGGTTGATGTAAATGGAATACTCATTGATGATTTCTCTCTAGGAAGATCAATAAGGCAGTGTTGCCCCCTCACCCTGACACTTTTTATTATTGCTACTAATGCCCTACATTATGTATTAAGGGATAGTTCCTCCTCTCCAATGGTTAAATGAATCACCTTACCTAATAGGAAGGAGCTCATTAATTTGCAATTTTTTGATGACACAACAATCCTCCTTATGTTGGAAGAGAGAAATCTGGAAATTCTCATGGAAAAACTTGAAACCTTTTTCCTAGCCTCCAAGGAAAAAATAACACCTACCAAGTCTTGTTTGTTGGGGTGGAAGGATGTGGGGGGACCTCACAATTTGGTAAGGTATTTGGATATTCCATTTTCCATCGATCCAAATCTAAAATAAATGTGGCTTTGGGTGAAGGAGAAGATTGAAAAGAAAATAGATAAATGAAACAGATAGTTCCTCTCCTTGTCTAGTAGACTCTAGGTCTGCCAAAAAATACTTTCTTATTACAACATATATTTTGCCTCTGTTTAGTTTTTTAACTCCTAACATATCAATGACATTTAGAAAAATATAAGGAAATTCTTGTGGTCTGATGGGAAATCAAACAATAGGAGACATGTTGTTAAGTGGGAATGGTGTACAATTGCTAAGTAAAAGGAGGTTTGGGTCTAAAATACCTGAGACTACAAGGCATTGCTTTGGCCTCAAAGTGGGTGATAGGTGCATTGGATGGGGAGGAACCCTAGAAATTCCTCATTCAGCAAAATATCTCAGGTACAGTGCCTAAGAAAGGAAAATCATGGAGACTCCTACCCTTTAGTGATATCCTTAGTAGTGACTATCCCCTCACACCTGTAGGCTCTAATGTGTTTAGAACCATTTGGAAAGCATGGGAGTGGTTAAAAAGAACCTATCCAATTTCCATTTCACCAAGAATGATAATAGGACCATCATGGCCAACATGTCCATATGGTGGAATATAAAACATAAAGATAAACCCTTCACCCTAATTCAAGGATGCTCTACCAAGGAGTGGGCTCAAAAAGTGATCAGATGTTTCAATGAGATCCTGAAAGATGGTAAATTGAAAGAATGGGAAGAATTGTGCTCATAATTCAACCTCCCTCAAAGTAATTGGATGGCATATACTATCCTAAAAGAAGCTTGTAATCATATCTAGTTCCTAGTAGAGGTCGATATAGATAGCATACAGTATAAAAAGTTCAAGTGGCAATATGGTAACTTAATAATGAAGGCCAATGCTAAAAAAGATATTGCATGCTGAAAAATCAAATAGACCTTATTGACCATACTAATAAAGTATGGGGATTAAATTTTGACAAGAATTAATGGAAAAAAATCTTTCATAAAAACCAGTGTAAAGATATAGAGGCAAAAAAGACCTACTTTAGATGGTTACTGATCCTACAAAAGTTGTCTTTTAAACTTAGGCATCATGACATTGATATTTGCAATTTGTGTAGAGTACCTAAAACAACTAATCATACTTTCTTTGATTGCATGTTTTCCAAGGAAATTTGGAAAATATTTTGTAATGAACATAATATATGGGGAAATAATTGTGATCCAAAGCCTAATGTGAAAATAAACTGTCTAAGGATCTTGAATTATTCTAGTTTTTCCTTTCCATCAAAATCCTTTGGGCTATTTGGAAAGCGTGGAATGAAGATAAGTTTGAGGGGCATAGGAGGTTGCTTACTGAGTCTTATAAAAGACTCATATTATACAATGTTGCAATGTAGGTGTTCATAACAATGGAGTTATCAAAGGAAAAGTTTTGTAGGTTCCTGGAGGATAGAATGATCAACATTGATATTAAAGAAGAAAAATATGGGCACACTTGGCAAGAAGGACACACTGGTGTGGATATCTTCTTGAAGGAACTTCAAGCATTCTAGAAAGAACTGAAGGAGGGACCTAAGAGTAAAAAAAATGTGGGGCAGAACAACCAACCCTTAGTCAATAACAACACTTTAGTAAAGGAAGAAGTGGCAGAGACTCTAATTAGTATGAAGTATGCTTCAAGGGGAAATGAAGATAGGACTAGCAGCAGGGATGGATGGTAATGCAGATAGTCTATAGGAAAGTATACCACAACAAGTGTAGTTATTTTTTGTTGTGTATTTGATGTATGGCTTTACCCAAGATGTAGATGTATTACTGTATAGATGAAATACAACAATTATATCTACAGGTTGTAATTTTGTATTTATGTTGCCATTTGTATAGTTGTATGTAAAGGAAAGATGTAAAGGATGTAAACTAGGGAAAAAATACCCATATAGCATGCTATAGACTCATATAAATCTCTTTGAATATGTAACTTCTATGTGTTGTTCCAAATATATCTAATATAAAAAAATATATGAGATAAATAGAGATAGAATATCTAGCATGCCTAGACAATAACACTTCCAATGAATAAAGATCTTGCAAATTATCCCAAATGACTCTACTTCCAACCTCCTACTTTCTCAGCTTCACAAATCAACTTCACCTCATCCTAGCAATTCACACAATCTCACTAAAATAATACTCTCAAATCACTCAACAAATGACTCTCTAACTTACAAAATGAACTCTATATTTACACTCACAACAACTAAACTCAATAGAAAAATCTTAGCAAATGATGGACCCCCACCCTAAAATGTTGTTCTCAATTTATAGAAAATAATGCTATAGAACAAATAAAATATTTTCCACCTCTCCCTATTATTGCCACCTCTCAAATCAAAAAAGAAGAACTCAAACCAAATCTTCAACTATGTAAGTCAAATGGCAAGCTGGGAGCCTTATTTTGTTGGCCTTGCCGTTGCACCAAAAGTTTGACCTGTCAATGCCTAAGTGTCAGTTAAGATAGACAGGAGGTGGTTAGACCATGTCAAAAACCCAAGCATTGTGCTGCAAGGAAGACCAACGGACACACCATCTTACAATAATCCCCCCTAGCACAAGTGAGTGGTTTGAACCTGTGACCAACTTTGATACCAATTATTGGCCTTGTCGTTGCACCAAAAGATTGATCTATCAATGCCCAATACAAGTGTCAATTAAGATCCACATGAGGCGATTAAACCACATCACAAACCCAAGCATTGTGCTGCAAGGAAGACCAAGGGACACACCATCTTGCAACAAGCCTTATTTCCCTATTGCCGACAATAGAAAAAGTCAGCCATTTGACACATATAAAGTTCTAAATGAAAATAGTTTCTAACTCATGGTTGAGTCATGAGAAATCAACTGGCATACAGTTCATTTACAAATTCAAACTCCTCTGAACAATTCTGCACCATAAATCTTTTGTTTCCTATTCTCATTTTGTCTTTTATCATGGCATTTTGGGCCCTTTATTCACTATAGTTTACATGCCTAAACTGGGTGACTTGGCAGATTTAACAATAGCCATTAATGTTATTGTTGATCATGCCATAGGAGGCATTCTAATCTTCTACCATACGTGGCTTGACTGGTCAATATTTGGTTACTTCACAGCCTCTAAAAATGCATTCACTATGCTATGATCCATATATTTCCATCATAGCCTTTAGCATATGCATTTAATATATTATAACTTCCATCACAATTTTATAGTATCAATTGTATATTCTTAGCATTATATAATATCCAATGCAGCCTCTATGACAATATTAATATGCTTTTAGTTTGATATAATATGTGTATGATATTACTCACAAACACACACACATATATAATGTAATATATATATATATATATATATCAGTATATATTTATTATGCATATTTTCATATTTCAATCAATCATTTATATTTGAATATCCATCACAATCAATATATATATTGTATATATATTTATCGTTTAATTATATACATATATACATAATAATATATATATATCATTATTTAAATATAATAATGTATCTATAATCAATACATATATAATACATATATATTTATATATGTGAATGTTTACCTACATGTTATATATCTACATATGGGTATACATAGAAATTTCTATCTACATATGCCCATACCTACATACATAGATATGCATACGCCCTTGCATATATACATACATAAATATTTTATGTGTATGCATACCCATATATGTATAAATCCAATACATAAAATATAAATATCTCAAGATCATCAAAAGTATTTTAACTCTTTGACTCAATCAACTAAACAATCAAAAGGATTCATAGAAAATAACCCTAGCATACCTATAAACCCAAAAGGATAACGTGATTCAACACATACTAACACTAACTAAAAAAGGTTACTCTACCTGGTGTAGTATGTGTGTGCACATACTCAAACGGTCATGACAATGGTTTCCATACCAACTTCTTCTCCTGTATGATACTCTCCCTCCCCCTCTAGAGGGTTTAAACATGTCCTGCATCCAACTTAATGCAACAAGAATGAAGTTAACTAATAACATAAAAATCATATTCATTTTATTTTATATATATCATTAAAGCATTAAAAATAAATCTCAACATAATGCATATCCATGTATTTCATTCATCCAAATCATAATCTTGCATTTAAAATCATATTTACTCATAAAATTAAAATTAATCTGGTAAATTAGAAATGGGGTGTAACATACCCTTTATTGGGAATAGGATTCCATTTAATTGCAATCCTAAACATATTTCATGTATCTCGTAAGTCCTTGGAAAGTGTTACCCAACACTAGGATTAGAAAGAGATTAAATTCGAATGAAATGAAGATGTAAATTGGCATTTGCAATTATTCCTAAATGATAGGAACATATGAGGGTGTCCAAGAAGAGCTCCTACATTATAGGAGCACATGGGGTGCCCATATGGAAGGTGGAACCCACCTTGTTTTCAGTTAACTGTTTAGAGAAAGCTAACACTTCAGTAATACATGTAAAGATCCTAAAAGTTAGGAATTAATATTTACATGAGTGGAGTTCAGTTCAGTTCAGTTTAGTTCAATTCAATCTAGTTAAGTTAAGTTCAGTGTTAGTTTAGTTTAGTTTAGTTAAGTTAGTTCAATTCATTATGGTTTAGTTATCTTCAATTGCATGTAGTTAGTTTGAGTTGCATATTAGTTGACTTTAGTTGACTTTAGTTGCATGCTAATGACTTGAGTTGCATGACATATAGCAGGTGGCTACATTCAGTTAAGTGGCCCGATGATCAATCATGCATCATGTTTTCTTGAATTGATGGAGAGATATGTTTTAGTTAACAAAGATTGACTTGGACCCACCTTGGGCACCCAAGTTGAGATCTTGGAGTTAACACCTTTGCATGAGAAGATATTTACAAGGCTCAATTAACTGGGGCCCATTCTTGGGCACCAACTTTGAGGAGAAGCTTGGAAGATATCTTCGTAATCAACATTGAGTTAAGACTTCAACTTGGGATGCCCAAATTGATGAAGGACTTGGTTTGACATTGTTTTTCACGAAAGAACTCTACTTGCACAAGAATGGCGTAGATATTTGTGAGGAGGTTTATCCTCTTGTAATTTTCAACTCTTTGGAATTTATAATGTTCACAATTGTCTATTTATTGCAGCAAGTTGAAGAGAGTTCCAAGATGAATTACTTTTGTGAAGCATGGCATAGGATGTGTGGATTCATGCTTGGCACATGAGAGTTTATTGTAGATTGTAAAGAAGAATTGTTGAAGGAAAAAAAGCATCTCAAGAAAGGATTGATAAATAATTATTGTAATCTTGTTCTAAGGTTAAATAATACAAGCATTATTGATTCTAGTGGTGGAGTTTTTTCCCAAAAGGGTTTCTCCACGGTATATGTTGTGTCACTTCTATATTCTAGTATTATTCTTCTACAATCTTCTATCTACTTCTACAATTGGTAAAATGAATCTAAATAGATAATCATATACAAGTAAATTGTAACAAAGAACACTTAATTAGATCTACAATCTCATAGTTTTACAAAGTATGAGGCTACATAATTTCACCTTCATTTTCAACATTTGGTATCAGAGCTAATGGTTGGGTAGAGTTTGGGGCACCTTTCTCTTAAAATTTTGAAGGTTTTTTGGCTATAGTGGGAGCTTTTACTATTGTGTTATTGCAGATTTGTAAAAAAAAAGTATGTTACAATGTATTTGGGTTGATGGTTGTAAGACCTGGTATGGCTTGCTCAATCCCTGAAAGGAAAGGCCTGGTAAGAGAGGAGTTCTCCTAGGTGGTAAGGGGAGGGAAGTTGGGTTAATTTACTTCTTGGGTTAGAGTTAGTGGATTAACTTTTAGTGGTCTTTAACACATGGTTTTGTGGTAGTTGAATTGGTCCATGGTTGAGCTCATGGTTTTGATCCCATGGTTTTTCATGTATGGATGATCTTCATTTAGGAGATAGTTATCATGATGTCATGGATAACTTGGTTACATGTTTTAGTGGGAGTTTTTTGGCAGTGATGGTTTGATGTTTATCTTGTTGCCATGTATAGCTCGGTATCACAATTTAGTAGGAGCTTTGGTAGGATATGGTTATCTTCATGTGATTTGAAGAGGTTTTAACATCTTGTTTCATGGAGGACCCTTAGAGTCTTTGGTAAAGGTGTTTTTGTTCTCCCTTTGGAGAGGATGTAGTTATTTTTGGTTTTCAGTATTAATCATTTTCTTGGAGCTTCATGATTATGTAGGTTGCATTTGAAGTTGGAATGGATTTATTAGTGGGTGCTCATGGACACTAGAGAGACTTGGGTTAGGCTAGATATTTCTTATGTTAAGAGATATATGTTGGAATGGTTACTTGTAAGAAAATCTTTTTCAACAATAAAGACTGAGAATCCTACACCTGGAAATGGATATGAGTCCATCATAGACCTGATGAGAAAGTTGTATGTTGTATGCACAAGACAATCTTGTATCCCACTCCTAGTATACTCAGTAGGTAAAATGATCTAAGAGGTGTTGTCCACTTGATTATTAGATGCATTATTAAGATGTATCTTGACTTCTCTTATGCATTGTTGAGAAGTAGATGCATGATTTTATGTATTTCCATTATTCTCCTTGCAATCTTGAACTTGAGTTAGTTCTAAGGATATGGGTAGGAGAAGTACGAAAGATAGTTAGTGGCTTTAGGCATATTCCCTTTTGTTGTGGGAATGTTTGGCTAAGTTTGATCTAATTTCTGTGAGAGGTTTACATCTAAGTTTTGCCATGTTTCATTATAAGTTGAATGGTTAGATGTTGATATCCTTTTAGTTTGGGAGTTTCAAGAAGGAGATCTTACTTTACACAGTTTGGCACGTGTTAATGTGGTATAAGAACATGGTTTGATTTGCAAGTTCTCTCTTTGTGGGAATAGTCTCCTTCTTGAAGGTTCTTGTGTTATGAGAGATGTATTTTGCATATCATTGTATGCTTCTTTGACACTATGATAGAGGAGTTAGACACATCCTCTATGTGAAGTGTTATAGGACTTGTTAATGTTGTGATCTTGTTTTCAGATTTGACATTACTTGTGCAATGGGAGTTCCAGAAGGTATATGTGTTCTATATGAGAGGGGAACCTCTCTTGGACTGGTTGCACTTTACTATAGTGAGTTACTTCAGAGGTTTTTTATCGCATGTCTATGTGTGTTGTTACCTTGGAGTCTTATTTTGCAGGATGATGGATATACATGGACTTGTTTGTAGATTTTGGTTGCTATGTTTCAAAAGGTATATTTATTTTGTATGAGAGGGTCACCTCTCTTGGACTGGTTACACTTTACTATAGTAAGTTATTTCAGAGGTTTTTTATCACATGTCTATGTGTGTTGTTACCTTGGAGTCTTATTTTGTAGGATGGTGGATATACAGGGACTTGTTTGCAGATTTGGGTTGCTATGTTGATAGCATGAAGTTCTACCTATGACAATTTTGGATGAGCTAGCAACTTGCTATGGTTGCTATTCCAATTTGGTATGAGTGTGGCAGTCACTCAGATTCTTTTATTATCATTTGAATTTGATGCTTGTGTTCATGAATAGATTGGTCCAAGTTTCAGTGACAGAAGAAATGGTTACAGAGACTTGGGAAAGGTATTGGTTCTTGGTGCAGGAAGGCCATTGGCCTTGAGTCTTGTACTTGATTTATAAGAATGATTCCTTGTTTAGAATAATTGCAATGTATAATGTCAAGTGGGAGAATGTTGGGAATAGGATGCCATTTAATTGCAATCCTAAACATATTTCATGTATCTCATAAGTCCTTGGAAAGTGTTCCCCAACACTAGGATTAGAAAGAGATTAAATTTGAATGAAATGAACATGTAAATTGACATTTGTAATTATTCCTAAATGATAGGAACATGTGGGGGCATCCAAGAAGAGCTCCTACAAAATAGGAGCACATGGGGCACCCACATGGAAGGTGGAACCCACCTTGTTTTCATTAACTATTTGGAGAAAGATAACACTTTAGTAATGCATGTAAAGATCCTAGAAGTTAGGAATTGATATTTACATGAGTGGGGTTTAGTTCAGTTTAGTTATGTTATGTTCCTATTCTATTCAGTTTAGTTTAGTTAGTTTAGTTTAGTTCAATTCAATTCAATTCAATTTAGTTAAGTTTAGTTCAATTCAGTTATCTTCAGTTGCATGTAGTTAGTTTGAGTTGCATGTTAGTTGACTTTAGTTGACTTGAGTTGACTTGAGTTGCATGCTAATGACTTGATTTGCATGACAGATAATAGGTGGCACATTTAGTTAAGTGGGAATGATCAATCATGCATGATATTTGCATGAATTGATGGATAGATATGTTTCAGTTAATAGAGATTGACTTGGACCCACCTTGGGCACCCAAGTTGAGATCTTGGACTTAACACCTTTGCATGAGAAGATATTTAAAAGGCTCAGTTAACTAGGGGCCATTCTTGGGCACCAACTTTGAGGAGAAACTTGGAAGATATCTTTATAATCAACGTTGAGTTAAGACTTTAGTTTGGGATGCCCAAATTGATGAAGGACTTAGTTTTACATTGTTTTTCACGGAAGAACTCTACTTGCACAAGAATGTTGTAGATATTTGTGAGGAGCTTTATCCTCTTGTAATTGTAAACTCTTTGGAGTTTACAATGTTCACAATTGTCTATTTATTGCAGCAAGTTGAAGAGAGTTCCAAGATGAGAGTACTTTTGTGAAGCATGGCACAGAATGTGTGGATTCATGCTTGGACACATGAGAGTTTATTGTAGGTTGTGAAGAATAATTGTTGAAGGAAAAAGAAGCATCTCAAGCAAGGATTGATAAAGAATTATTGTAATCTTGTTCTAAGGTTAAATAATACAAGAAATATTGATTCTGGTGGTGGAGATTTTTCTCTAAATGATTTCTCCATGATATATGTTGTGTCACTTCTATTTTCTAGTCTTATTCTTCTACAATCTTTTGTCTACTTCTACAATTGGTAAAATGAATCTAAATAGATAATCATATGCAAAGAAATTGTAACAAAGAACACTTAATTAGATCTACAATCTCATAGTTTTACAAAGTATTAAGTTACATAATTACCTCCATTTTTCAACACCCTCCCCCTTAAGAATCATCGTCCTCAATGATGTAAAGTATCATAACATATAGATAAATTCAAATAAAGGTTTCAATTTCAATTTTTTAAATCATGTAAGAAATAGGTAAATCCCACCAATCTTAAAATAATCCTCCCTTGTAGCACAACCCTCTGCAATATGGTCCTTTTTGGACCTTGCACTGAGTGACCCTACTAACATATTGGAGAAACTTGCATGTTTCAAGTAAAATTTCTCTCTTGAGAACTATATATCATAAGTACATTATTAATGACTCAATATGTACATCATAAGTACAATAGGAACTAGCTCATTCATGACACATATACCATAATGACTGGAAAAACACATTCACATTGGCTAACACACAATTTCCCTTACTACAACCTAAATAGAAAAGAAATATTGGTGCATTACACACTACACTGTGGGTCCCATCCTTTTCCCCAAACTTCCACACCATCGGAAAACTCATAAACCAAGAATGATCATCATTGGTACAAATATCCATTTTGAGCATAATTCTACTACCCCTTGACTACTATCCATCTTGAGCATAATAGTACTGCTTCTTAACTCATGCTTTGTATCAACAAAGTCTTCCTTGATCATCCTGATCTACTCTTCCATTTTTGACAACATTTTCAGACTAAGATTAATCATATTTCCTAGCTTATCCTAGCTTATAGGAATTCATCCCTTTCTTCAGTATAATGTTTCAAATGGTTCAAATTTTCATTGTAGAATGCTTGGAATTATTTTAATATAAGTTTCTTACAAATCCATTAGAACTCGGTTTACCCCTTTTTCCTGACTATATGTCTTAGTGTAATAAGTTGAGCTTGCATTTGATTGAATTTTCAACAAGGTGATTATGGTTTACTCAAAACCTTAACATTACTTTTGTGTCTCTATTTGAGATAACCTTCTCAAGAAAACCATGCAATTAAACACTACTTTACACAAACTTGTGGTTATGCCTAGTACCCCCACTGTCAATTTTTCCAATATGAGATTGGCTACCTTGGTGAGCTGTCCACCATTACCAAATAACATTATGCCAAATCCTTGACATAGGAAGATCAAAAATAAACTAATAATTTGTCACTTCCTCTTTGAAATTTCATGAGAATATAAAATTCATGCCAAGTGATGACATCCTATCTTGACCCTCTAAATTTTGGACAACTTGCTGCAACCTTGTATCACCTCTCTCTGTTTCCTTCTAGAATATAGTGGTTTCACATCAGATTTTTATCATTCCTAATTTCCTTGAATATGGAACTGATTAAACTTGTTATCACACCTTATTCCCTAACTCCTTTGAGTTGGTATTAGGTTTTCCTCCATTCTTAGTAGTCCATTGTATTAAATGAAATATCTTCCTTGGACTTATGCCACATTTGATTCTTGAAAATATAATGAATAAGTGTCTCCTTTGATATTGGAGCATCCTCAACTTGGTTTTGTTTGATATAGTGAAAAGGAAGAGAATAACTCTCATGAAAACAAATCTCAACAACTAGGCGTTTCAATCCCACAAACTCTTCAAACTTCACAAGAAATCATCATAAAAACAATGGCACAAAATTGAGTTTTCACATTTTTGACCCAAACCAGGCTTCACAATGCCTTCTTATCCCTCAAGAACTCCAATTCAACTGAAACAAACTTTCACCAAGATCTGCCTTTTCAATGATTCATCATTCCTTCATTAACCCTTCATATTCCTAGTAGCCATTCGATTCAAGACTGTCAAACATAACTCTTAGTATAAACCTCCTTTTCGAACTGTGATTAGTACTTTGGATACCCCGATAAGGGTTTTAAATCATATCTAAAATCCAACATATGTTGCTTTGAAAATAAATAATCAAATAAGGACTATACCGCAACAAATTAGGCCTTAACACAAATAGGGCTTATTGAAATTACTATCTCCAGACCTGTCTTCTCCTAACCAACACTTGGAACTCACCAAATTAGGTCTATTAAAGCTTAATAATCCATCAAATGTCCATTCCCATAACCATTTTCATAAACCCTATGTCTTAGGCTTCTTAAACTTTGTTTTAGCAAACTGAGACATTGTTTTACAGTCAAAACTTCAATTCTTTACACATTTTCCTTAACCTTATGCTCTGAGACTTCCAAAACATGAAAGTATATGCAATATGAAATGTTTTCACCAAGAAATAGGATTTTCCAGCGGTTAGAGTAAGAGAAACACAATATATTAAGTCATTGTTTACCCTAATAGGGGTTTTTGGCAATTTTATGAAAAAAATCAAATATCTCACTCCAAATTTGATCAATTTGCATGAAAAAAAGTGTGTGAGGAAGGTTATTGGATAATTTATCACTTACAACCATTCAAACATGCATATATGCTCGTACATATCCGTACATGGCCTGAAAAACAATGAATTTATGTAGAAAATGCACAAAAATAGTGCCTTTTATTTATCAATTCATTCAAATAAATCACCCATGCCTTCCAAAATGGTTACAAGGCCTTTTTAAAGGCATTAAAAAATGAATTCTCACATTCCAACTAATTTCTAACTACCTATCAATTCCTAGAGCCAAAATGACCTTTCATATTCCAAGTTTGCATCATTTGCAACTTTGCAATTTTGGCATATTTGTGACAACTTTTGAATCATTTTACATTTTTTGCAAAATATGACATAATGACCTCCTAATGACTCTAATAAATGGAAAATGACTTAAATGACCCTTGAACAATGTTAAAACATCAAAAATTGACCAACCTTCAAGATTTGCTTCCTAGAATCATGACATTGTCAAGATGCTCCTGCATCATTCTTACTCTCTAAATAATTGATTTCAACATCGTAGTCTGAATTCAGCTCAATCCATCTTCTCTAAAAAGAATTTAAATTGGTTGAGTAACAATTCTTCTTAGACCATGTTGGTTTGTTATTAACTCCAAAAAATTTCCAAACAATTAGTGCACACATAGTTACCAAGCATGAACAATTTCTAATAGCTCAAAATTATATGGAGCATGGTTTCATTCATAAATATTCTATTTCCTTCATATTTGATCATCTTTCCTTATTTGAAAAATCATACTACCTAACCTTTTTCCAAAGCATCAATGATAATCACAAATTGATCTTCCAAAATAAGAATTTTTAGAATTGCATTGTAGTTACTTCTCTTTTCTTTGTCAAAGGAATCAAACTTTGTCCTGACCATTCAAATCTTTCACTTAAAGCTTCTCCAACAAATTTTTTGTCATCATAAGAAACTTTACATATAATATTTTTGATCTAAGAACCATGTCTTAGGGAGAAGTCAAAAATTTTTCCCAGACTGGAATACATCAATAAACTTTGTTGATAGGATACACATTTGTATTTGACCTTTTCTTGATCCATATGTTTTTCTTTTTTCCCTCCTTGGTGTTTTGAAGACTTATTGAATCATCTTAAAAGTTGAACTATAATAATCATCTATTTTCTTCAATTTGATCATATTGATTTATCATTCTTCTTATTAGTTTTCTATAGTTGAACTACGGTTACTTTCCTTTCTTACCCTCACTAGGTATACCTTGCAAATAATTTTTGTTTCCCAATTTACTTAATTATTCTTCTAATTTGGCAATATAGTCTCTTCCATATCCAATTTACCCCCAAAACATCTTCAAATGATCTTTATAGGGACTAAACATGAATTTACTTTCATTCATGAACTTGTAAGTTCAATTTGAACTTCAACCAACACTACTCTTCCCAAGCTTTTTTTTTGTTAGCCCGCTTTACTCTCCAAGTTTTTGCATCATAGTAGAAAAACTAGTCACCCCAGTTATGATTTATCCCCACCTCTAGGATAATTTCCCTTGGTCTCAAAAATATCCTCACTCCCTTTGACATCCGCCAATCCGCAAGTAGACAAAAGTTCCTAAGAACTTCCTTGATAAAATATTCTTCAAAAATTGAATAATTAGACTTCTCGTAGTCCTTGTCCTAAATATAAGTCCAATCTTGGACTGGAAAAAATCTTTGTTCCTCATCTAAGGCCCTAATATGCATGTTATAGGACCAAATGTCTACTCCACTAGACAAAATAATATGACATATTAAAGAGTACCACTTGAAGTGTACTATGCTACTTGTAGACATGTAAAAATTCCTAACAAGTATCACACATCCTAAAATTGCTTTTTTCCATCATTTTCATCATTTTCATTAGTGTATTTTCATCATTTCTCATCATTTACATTAATAATCCCCTTTTAACATCATTTTCATCATTTAACCCTAATTTCCTCTATTGATTAAATAATCTTGAATTATTTACTTAATTCATCATTCCATCACTAATTATTCCCTTCATCAACCTAATTGAATAATTTTTAATTATTTAATTAGGTTAATCTAACTTTCTTCTAATCTCTTATATTTAAATAATTTTAATTATTTACTTATCCCCTTTAATCCTCGTCTTATTCAATGGAATATTCTTTTTCAAAAAGAGCATATTCTCATCCTCCATAATTAAATAATTTTTAATTATTTAATTATCTTAATTTTCCTCCACAAAGCATATTCCCAAGGAATATTCCTTTTTCAAAAATATCTTGACTAATTCTTGTCTCAAGCATTTCTAACCCTCCATTTTTGAAATCAAATCTCCACCCTTCATCCTCAAATATCACAACCAATTTCCTACAAATGAGGAGATATTTTGAGTTACAACTAATCTCATGCCCCATCTTCCTTGATTCACTCTCCTTTGTGGGTAATAAGGTGAGATCTTAACCCTTCTTTGTGGACATTGAGATTCAATCTAAACCCTTGGTCCAAATCATGAAAATCTATAAAATCACCCTCATTCCTCCATATTCATCTCCTAGAATTTGAGTATTGAGATCATGTTACTTTGAGTTTTTTAGAGCAATTGAGCTTTCATTTCATCTTCCATCTATCATCTAGGTCATCATTTAGATTTGGCAAGCATGAGGAAGCTAATATTTGAGCAATCCAACATTCATCAATAAGCTTCTCCTCCAAATGGGATGTTAGGTTTGCATTTATACTTTGATTTCACTTGTTTAGTCTAATTTGCTAACCATTTGTGTGTTGATTTCATATCATAGAAGCATTCAATATCATTGGTAAGTGGGTTTTTGCTCATTTTATGTTTTGGGTCTTTGGATTTCTAACCCTAGTTGAAGAATTTTGATCTGTTTATGCAATTCCACTTAACCCTCTTACACTTTTGGCATGCTCGGTGGGACCCACATCCTTGAATTTAATGTTTTTTTTTAGTTTTCTTGATTTACAGGTTTCAAGGCGCATTCATGTTTGACAGAGGTCATGTTTGTGCATTCGATCGCTCTTGTTGAACATCTGGCCACGTTTCTTTATTAACAAGGTTGCAATTGATGAATAGGCCACTTCTATAGAATTTTGTTTTAAGGTTGTCTGACATTTTTCTACTTGTGCAAGTAATAGAGCTTCTTCAGCACTTGCAGATAGTCGTGTTTGCTAAACTAGGTCACATTTGATAGAAAAAGAATCATGTTTTCACTTAAAAATGATCATGTTCATTAAGGTAATCATGTTTGCACATTTTTTTTTTAGGGTTTCTGATCTAGATTTTCTTTTTGTGCAAGAATCAAGTTGTGTTTACATCATCTCTCTGCGTCTAGACAACATTTTTCTATTTCTACATCAAAATGAGGCCGCATCTACATCAGAATGAGGTTGCGACTATCAGTCAGGTTATGTCTACACCTGAAGATTATCACATTTGAGGTAAAATAGTATTGTGTTTGTCTGTTTCTACTAATTTTCTGAGTTTTTTCAATTCATTCTTGGTTTTGGATTTTGCTAACCTTAACCCTAATTAGTCTTGTTTACTATTTTTGTGATTTACATCTAACTAGTTTTTCCAGAAAATGTTGGGGTGAAGACAAATCTTTTTTAAACTTCTAACATTGTTTGTTTTGTACGAATCAAACGGTCAAAGAATTTGTAGCCACGTTTGTTAAAGAGAAAATCAACCAAAAACATTGTGTCTTATTTTTCTAGATTAGATAACTTTTATTTTTGGTGCACTAAAATAAACTTTTTTATTTTGCTTGGTAGTTTGAAGTGTATGTATCCTCTCCCCTTGCACTTTGTACAATTTTTGATGATGAGAAATACCTTCAACTTGTATTTTTTTTGTCATCAAAGGAATTTTGTACGTGTATCATCTCCCCTTATGCTGTGTGATCCTGGGTGACGAGAAATATTGGTACACTTAAGCCTTCACCATTTTATTTTGTAGCGGGGGCCTGACTAGGGATTTCATCACCCTAGTGAAAACCTCCAACAAGTGTTTAGGTATGCTATATAAAAGGGTGGAGAGTGAAATTTGTACCTTAAAGTGGTTTTTCCAACATCGTTTGAAGCCAAGCCATAGGATCCTGTTCCATCGAGACCGGTTTGTGATAAGAGCGGAGAGCCCCTCCCAATCTCAGGCTATTATAGATGGTCCCATTATTCACTGAGTCACTATGAACCATAATTTTCAGAATTCTAAGACTTTTTGACCATCACATCAAGCCATAGTAGTGCATCATGATAACATCATCACAAGAAGTTACTTACCATGTCCAGTCCTTGGTTGAGGTGTAAGGTTTCTTGCTAGAGTTCACGCTTTTTCAAGGCTAGGGGTGTCAAGGTGGTACATGACCTTGGAATACCCTATTAACCCACTCCTTGGACACAGATTAACCTTTGGGTGGTAAGCTTACTATGGGGAGATGTACCTTTTATCACTAGCTAGGTTATACTTGATTGGTGTGTCTTATTTTTTCTTAACCAATGACACCATTAGTGAGCTTTGTGGAAGAAATATAGTGCCCAATATCCTAATACCATTGGAGTTAGTTTTACCTACTTTTTTTTTTTGTGTGTTATCATTTTCTATTTTCAAAAAAACCATATCAAATATCAGACCTTTAACTTCAACTTAAACCAATGTTATTAGATTTCCACATATGAGAAGCTATTTTGGATTAGATTGTGTAAGCTTTTTGGATCAACGCTTTGGATTAAACTCGTGATCCATCATTAGGATAGAGAGCAAGGATCGATCCATCATCTCCTTAAGCTCTCTATCCGATGATGGATCATGGAGTGTGATCAAACGTTGATCCAAAAGCTTACACAATCTAATCCGAAATAGCTCTGTCAACATTAAAACTATCAAAACATTCATCAAACACTAAAACATAACACAAAACTATGATTGCCTAACACAGAGGTCACTTTTTCACATCAAGTCATGCTTTCTTTTACATTTTTTCATGTTTGCACATCAATCCATATCTACTTTTACATTTTTTCATGTTTGCACATCAATCCATATCTACTTTTACATTTTGTCATGTTTGTGCAACATATTGCCACCTTTTCTTAGCATATTGTCATGTTTGTGAAGTTTTCCACTTTTTCCTGTACTACTTTTTTGCTAATCATTTTCCTACATAGAGGAACCTATGCACACTTTGTCATGTTTGATTTTGAATATGCTCAATTTTGAAAATACAATAGTCAATTTTTCATTCTTTGTCATGTTTGGTTGTCCTTAAACTTGCTCAAACATGCAAAATTTTGATCTCAAACACTATCATAACCTTTTTTCCTATTGTTAGAATGTTTGTCACAGTAGACATGTACCTTTACACAATCATTTTGCATCTTTAAACATCAAAAGTATCATCCTTCAACTTGCTTTATCTAGGAATTTCCATCATATTCTTTTGGACAAACCTCAAATCAAATCAGTGTCAGACCATTATCAACAGCCTTAGACAACATCAATCCCTTTTGGACCATCTTTATACATCTTCCTTCATCAAACATCAAACTTTCCTTTGGAAATCATATCAATTGAAACCTATCAACCTATCATCTTGCTAGTGTCTCTTGATCTACTCAACCTATCAACTTGTGGTCTTTTCAAATTTAGTGGAAATCATCTTCCCTCTAGGTTTTCTAGATCACTATCATCCTTCTTTACTTGCACTCACTAGTCTAGTTCAAGTAGAGATAACAATCTACCTTTTTATCAACACCTTGAGACCTAGCTACATCAATCAAATTTGGTCATCATCTTTGAATCCATAGGTTAGCATCATATCCAAACATCCAAAATCTAATCTTCCTTTTGTCTTACGGTTAAGTCTTTAAATTTTGTCATCCTAAACCATTTGAAATCCAAAAAATTCATCAAGTAATAGCATCTCCCTTTTTGAAAAGGTTTACCAACATCCCCCTTTTGAAAAATACTTTGAACTATTCAAAATACAAAATCAACAATCAACATCTCCTTTCATCCATCATGATCTATTGTGAATGTTTATGACAACTACAGATCTCAACATAGAAAGAGAATGTCAACCAACACAAGTAGCTCTATTGGACCCACCACCACCAAGGTGGAAACTACGGTTGACATGCCATGGGGTTTTAATCCTAATGATGCTCCTTTAACTTATTCTGCCCCTCAAAAACACAATGTCACTCCTTCTCAACAACAAAATGTCAATCCTTCTCAACAAAAAAATGTCAATCTTTCACAAAAACAAAATTTCAATCTTCCCATATAACACAATGCTACTCCATCACAACATAACATCAATCTTCCATCAAGAAATTTTTATCTCCAACACCAACACATTCTTCTCAACAACAAAACTAGCTCCCTCAACATCAAGATGGACTCATAGAAGATGATAGTGATGAGGAAATTACTGAAGAAGATCTCTTAGAATTCACCCAAGATCCTAAGCTACAAAAGGTAATGGATAAAATAATAAGCTCAGATCCTAACACATATTTCCTTAGACTTGTACAACATGGTGCCAAACTACTTGTGGACTTTAATGTTGAAGCTCTCAAAGATCCAACTCTCATTTTTATGGATGAAGATACGGTGGTTAGACAAGTCCCTAAACCAACCATAGATCCAAAGATACCTCCTCTCTTTCATAAATCACAAGCACCAACTAATGAGTCATCTTCCACACAACATGTTGACAATCCCTTATATAGACAACTATCTTAAGTGGAAAAAACAATCTCTACCCAACATGGTCAACTGGATCCCAAAATCTTGGCAACTCAAAACATTACCCAACAATCAACAAATCCATTCTCCATGCCATTTAAATCTCACAATGTTTCAACAAATACATGGAGACCAAATGTATCCAGAAATTTGTATGAAAAATCCTTGACACAAAATACAACACCACAAGGACCAAATGTGAACATGTAAAACATGAGTAACCTTCCACCTAGACCTATGCATCACACACAAAATCAACAACTCAACATTCACACACAATTGCACACCAACATTCCCCTACAACAACAACACATGACATCACCCATCTATATCATTCCTGATTCAAAAAATCCACCAATACAACAAAAAAATCCAACTCTCCACACACAACAACCACCTGTATATCAACATAACACACAAACCAACATTCCTCAAGATTAAATCATTTATCAAACCAATACTCAAGATCAAACACAAACATAGTACATGAAGTAACAACCCCCGTATTATGACCCTTCATACAATGCATAATTCCAACAAGGGTTGCAATTCCAAAATCTAGATCCTAATGTCATCCAAAATCAATATGGATCTTCATTCATTCAAATCCCCAACCCACAACACCAAACTCATAACCCACAACATCAAACTCCCAACCCACAAAAACAAAACATAAACCCCCAACATCAAACTTTCATACCTCAACAACAACATGTCATTTCTCAACAACATCAAACCTTCACACCACAACATCAAACTCATAATACACAACATCAAACTCCCAATCCACAACATCAATCAACAATACACACATAACATTCAACAAGTACCTAATCCTTCTTTACACATAGATAGCATGACCCAAGGTCCTACACCCACAAAAAACCCATCATATGACTCAAGGTTCATTATAGGACAACAAAGCTATAACATGCCCAATCCTCAATCAAACACACCAAGTACTTGTTGATGGTATTTTCTGCACAGCAACAACTCAAATAGAATATCATATCATATCTCTCTTGAAAGGTAAATCTCTATCAGCAAGCCTCAAGAGATAACCCCAAGGTCTCTAATGTTAGGTATTGACAATGCAAAAAAACTCGGTGATGATGTGAAAATGTTGGTAATCACAAGGGACCTTACAAAACAAACATTGGAAGCTTCAAACTCATCAAATCTTGCAATATGTTGATGCTTTTTTGTAATCCTAAACTAACCCAGATTTTAAAAGAAATAGCAAAAGATAAAGGGTTTAGAGAGATTTCTAAAACTAAAACCTATGACCAATTGTGCAAACATTCAAACATTCAAAGTGGACTAGTCATTCCAAAACTAATTCCTACTAAACCCATATTGAACTTGCAATCTCATAGAAATAGTGCAATCTTCAAAGGTAATCAAGATTTTCATATCATGGAGCATTCACACAAATCAACCTTATTTTATAATTGAAATGAATAAATGCCCACAATTGAACTCATCACACAATATGTAGGCATAGACTAACTTTACACAACAACTTACAATCAATAAGTTGCTAAAAGTATGGACCAAGGATTGCTCAAACACTTCAAATATTGAATCATTAACACAACTGCATCACATCTAAATATAAAATCTAACATACAACTACAATTTCAAAGCAATGTTTAAAGATTTGGAAAATAAGAACCATGCAAAGTGAACAACAAAGGAAAGAACACCAAACAACAATGTCTTTACTTGTATTGAATTCACCTAGATTTGCAACAATTCATGTATTCACAATGTCTCAGCGCTTGCTCTCGGAAAATCCTAACTCTTCCTTAGTTCTAACTTATCTCAACTATATCTAACCCTTTCAAATGAAGTTGAGGCCTCAATTTATAGATATATCACTTTAGGTCAGCCTAGAATTAAGGTAACAAAATTAGGTTGGCAAAGAGAGTTTTTTAAATAAAATAAAATTACATTTCATATTTTAAAATAGGCCCTAGGTCAACCAAGACCCTTCTACAAGTATTATCTTGCTGGCACAAAATTCAAGGTCATCCCTTCTAGCTGTAAAGTCACATGACTGGCACCTTTTCCTAGGTGGTTCCAAGCTAGCTATTTTCTCCTTCCTTATTGGCCTCTAATCAATTGATAATTCTTTGACCTTTTCCAATATCTCTTCCATATCATTTGGATCTGCAGTTGGAATAAATTTTATCCTTAATTTATGATTTTTTAACTCATCAACATATTTAGGCATCATTTTATTCCACTCAACTTGTAGCTCATGATATTTGTCTAGCTTAGAAATGTAGATGGCTGCATCTTCTAAATGATCCTTGGCAATGGGAGCACTATTAGATGGAGCATAAATTTCATGCCACCATGCCTACAATCTAGTGATATTCATATTTTTCTGCCCAGACTTTCTTCTCACAGTTATGATTTCCAAAAAAGTGATACAACTATCATGTATTTCCTTCATCTTTCCTTGCAACTTCATTATCTTCTTCAGGGCCTTGGAGAGGAGCTCATTTCTATAATTTGCAGGCACCTTGGCTTAACTCCTTCATGTTTATTTGCAATTTTGGCTTGTACTGACTTTAGCCAAGTCAGGAATGTTTGTGTGTTTAGATTGGACCTTAGAAGGTCTTGATGGTGTGGATGAGTTAGTCATTAGGACTAAACCATCTTAGTTAATCATTGTTAGTTAATGTTGTTAAATTTTGGCTTTATTAAGCTTTGGACAACCTATGTGGCAATATGGGGCAGTAAATGTGAGCTAATCATATCTTTGTTGTTAGAAGATGCCAAAGGATAGTTATGGAGGTGTTTGATTTGGAATCAAGGAGTTGGAGATCCTAAAATGAAGGGTGGTGGCGAAGTTGCAAGGATATTGCAAAATTGCATGCAAACTAACTGTTGGTTTCCCTTGAAATCAGGGAAAATGCCGATCAACTACCCTTGAACTGTGGAAATGGCATCAAAATGGATGTAATGGCTCGTAGTGAGCAGTTAGTGGGTGCTTTTGTAAAAGATTTTGGTGTGAATAGAAGATAGTTCGGAGTTCTCTGTATTTTTCTGTGTTTTCCTAAAAACCTCATGTGTTTTCAGAACAATGATGTCTTATGTGTTAATGCATTGGTTTGGGCATTGAATCAGAGTTCCTTTAACATATTATAGTATCTTTTCCTTGTAAATAGTTCATTGAGTAAGATCACATGCATTATAGTTAAGCTTTAGACAGCAAGGAATAAGTTATGACTGCATTTTCTGTGTCTGCCCGTGTATTCTGAAAGACAGTGATTTTGTAGGCACTGTATTTGTTCATTTAACATTGTATTCATCCTCATTAGATAGGATAGAACAATATTCATCTTGTGTTTAGATTATTGGGTGTAGATTTTTGATTAGAAACTTTAGATTAGAATTTAGAGGTTTGTAAATACTGTTTTGAGCAGCAAAGTTGAAATGGCTTCCCCATAGACATCAACCACGGGATATTCCTGAAATTGGTGGAATATGGAAGGGAAGTCAGTGCTTTGTACATATTTAATGACAGGAAATCAAGAGAGCCAAGTAGTGATTTTAAATTCCAAACCCTAGGCGAACTATTGTGACTCGATTAGGAGTTTGGAAGAGGAGAGTTGAAGAGTACAAGCAGGGGTGTCAAGCACTGTACGGAATCTGTATGGTTCCAGGTGGGATTAGATGAGATTCTCACATGCAAATAGGGTTGAAGCATCAAACCAACATTTGAAGGTAGATTTGTATCAGAGATCAGTGAAACCCTAGAACTTAGGGGAATTAGCCCTTCTCTCCAAGAGTGTTGGAAACCACCGTACAGTTGGGGCAGAGGTCTGACATCTTGTGGAGATTTAAAGGAATGAAAAGGGTGTCAAGAAGTGCACTTGAATTGACAGGTTATTTGACAATTTTGAGAGAAAAAGTTAGAAAACTGACTGGTAAGGGCTACAAGGAATAGCCCTCTCCAAAGGCAACCTCTTGAGATCGGTAGGAGTGGTGGTTGAAGAACCTCCAAGATGGCTTCAAGTGGTTGTGAAATGCATCAAATCAGTGTTTCCAACTCCCCTGCAAGTAGCTCAAGCATGGTGTTGAAGTTAGCATCTAGACTCTTATAGGTGTTGAAAGGAGATTAGTAATTTCAAAAGGTGTTGAATCTTCAAAGGTAAAGTACAAGGTTGAAAGCTCTCTAAGAAGAGTTGGAGCAAGACTAGAGCAGTCTTTGAATCTCAAAAGGAACCCTTGGTAGCAGGTTCTAGGCAGGAGACAGTGGAAAGTCTCCTAGAAGGCAGTACAAGCAACCCTTGAAGTATTGTCATACACCATATTGGTATCAAGAGCTTAGTTAGATTCAAGGCTTGTGATTAATGAGCCAATCCACTGAGTCAGTAGGAGAGAAATACACTAGAGGAAGGAACCATGGTGACAAATGCAGAGCTAGTTAAAAAGGTATAAGAGCAAGAGGAAGACAACCAGTTGCTCAGAGAAAGGATATCTCAGATGGAGAAACTCCTAGATGAAGTCCAAGAGACAGCAGATAATGTGAAGGACAAGATAAAGAAGAAAGAAGAATAGGAAGCCAAGGAAACAGAAGAGGATTTGGAGGAGGAAGCTCCAAAGCCTGACCCTGTTCTTGCTGAAGAACCATTCTTGAAGGTATTGCAGGCCTTGAGTGGTAAAGCATTGGAGGGTGTGCCACTTTTTAGTGGACAAATGGACCCTGATTCAGTTGTAGACTAGATTGAGAGCATTGAGAATCACTTTGAATGTGATGGCATAACAGAGGCCCAAAAGGTAAAGGTGGCTGTCAAGGTTGAGAGGGAGTACCACATGGTGGAAGTTTGTACAACTGAAAAGAGAGAAAGAAGGCAAAGGTCCCATAGTTTCATGGAGAGGAATGGTGGACTAAGATAAGGCGCACTCTATCTCCTTGATGATTATGAAGTCTAGTTGCATAGGAGAAGACACAATCTGAGGCAAAAGGATATGGATGTCCAAACATATACAGAAGAGTTTCAAAAATTGTGCCTTAGATCAAAGGTGGTTGAAGATGAAAGCATAAAGTTAGAAAGGTATCTAAATGGACTCAAATTGTCTATCCAAGAAGATATGAGTTTGGTAAACTTCAAAACAGTCCGCCAATGCTATCAAATGGCTTTGAAAATAGAGGAGAAAGGCAAAAAGAAGCAGGAACAAAATCCTAAAGGTAGAGGTAAAGGGAAAGACATCAGAGGACAAAGAGGAAGCTACAGTGGAAGAAGCTCAGAATCAAGAGCCCAAGGAGAAGTTAGATTCTCAGAACAGCAAGAGGGAAGTTCTAGTAGAGGTGGTAAAGGAAGAGGTTTCAGCTCCAGAGGAAGAAGTGGTGGACAAGGAAGAGGCAGTTACTTCACCAACATGAAATGCTATCATTGCAACCAATTGGGACACCCAGCCTATAGATGTCCAGAGAAAGGTAGCACTTCTCATGGAGGAGATAAGAGAACCAATCTGATTCAAGATGAAACAGTTGCAGCAAATAAACAATCAGAAGTACCCTTGAACTTAGAGGAAGGTGAGAATCTCATGATGAGAAGGAATTTGATCAAAGAACCAGTCAAAGAAGAGCCAAGCCAAAGAAGGTCCTTGTTTAGGATAAAGTGCAAGATGATGGGGAAAGTGTGCAAGGTCATAATAGACTCAGGTTCAACTGAAAATATTGTGTCAAAGGAGGCAGTCAAGAAATTAAAATTGACAAGAATACCTCACAATAATCCTTACAAGGTCACATGGCTCAATAAGGGTCAGCATGTCTTGGTGAATGAGCAAGCATGGGTGGAGTTTTCAATTGGAAAGTACAAAGACAAGGTATTATGTGATGTGTTACCTATGGATGCATGCCACTTGCTCCTAGGTAGGCCATGGCAATTTGATCGCCAAGCTGTGCATGATGGAGCCAAGAACTCATATACCTTCAAGAAGGACAATGTAACCTACAAGATTCAATCTTTGTTAGAAGATATTGAGGTGCAGACAGCAGGTTCTAAGCTGCTAATAGCTGGTGAAAAAGAGTTCTTAAAAGCTTTAGAAGAAGGAGAAGGAATTGGCTATGCAGTAATGATCAAGCCAAGAGAAGTAAGCAAAGAGAAGGTAGTTGAAAAGCAAGAACTACCAAAGGAGATCCAAGACTTGTTGCAGACCTATGAAAGCATTGTAAGTAGTGGTCAACCAGCAACCTTACCTCCTAAAAGAGCTAAGTAAGTCATAGGGATAAACTTGATACCGTGGAGCCACCCCTTCCAAACAAAGCAGCCTACAAGATGACACCTCAACAAAATGAGGAAATAGCCAGGCAGATTCAGGAACTTCTTGACCAAGGTCTCATTAGGAAAAGCATTAGTCCATGTGCAGTACCCACTGTCTTAGCACCTAAGAAAGGAGGAGAATGGAGGCTTTGTACTGATTCCAGGGCAATAAACAAGATCACTATCGCATAGTTTCCCATCCCTAGAATTGAAGATCTCATGGACTGTCTAGGTGAAGCTAGGTACTATACCAAGATAGATTTAAAGAGTGGTTACCACCAAATTAGAATACATGAGGGTGATGAGTGGAAAACAGCCTTCAAAACCAATGAGGGTCTCATGAGGAAGCTAGCTATGCCATTTGATTATCTAATTTTCTCCACATTCAAGGAGACTCAAGGAATGAAATTCTCAAGGATTATGGATTGCCTTTTGTAGTAGTGTATCTTGATGATATACTAATCTATAGCAGAACAAGAGAAGAGCACCTCCAACATATTGAGCTGATTTTCAAGAAGTTGCAGGAGGAGAAGTTGATGATCAATCTGGAAAAGTGTGAGTTCATCAAAACAGAGCTGGTGTACCTTGGATTTGTGCTATCACATGGCAACTTGAAGATGGATAGCAACAAAGTGGAAGCCATTCTCAATTGGCCTACTCCAAAGACAACAATAGAGGTAAGAAGCTTCCATGGTCTTGCTCAGTATTATAGGAAATTCATAACACAGTTTAGTGCTATTTGTGCTCCCATGTTGGATACCATTAAAGGGGGAATGGAAAACAAGTTTGTATGGAATGAGCAAGCTAACAAGAGTTTTGAGTTGCTGAAGGAAAAGATAGCTACCCAACCTGTTTTGGTGTTGCCAAGCTTTGAGAAGCCATTCACCATTGAATGTGATGCAATTAATGTAGCAATTGGAGTTGTTCTCAGCCAAGAGGGCAGACCGGTGGCTTTTCATTCTGAGAAGCTAAGTGAAGCCAAGAAGAAGTACTCTTCTTATGACCTAGAAATGTATGCATTGGTCCAAGCACTAAGGAAATGGAGGCACTACTTGCTTCCAAAAGAATTCATTGTGTACTCAGACAATCAAGCACTCAGTTTTCTGAATTCACAAGAGAAGTTGAGTCACAGGCACATGAAATGGGTGGAGTATTTGCAAGCTTACACCTTCAAAATCAAGCACAAGAAAGGAGCTCTCAACAAGGTGGCTGATGCATTGAGCAGGAGAGTTCTCACCATTCAAGAAATTCAGTTGAAGAGCATGGGAATAGATCACTTCAAAGATCTATATGCAGATGATGAAGACTTTGCTGATGTTTATAAGGTATGTCTTGAGTATAAGAACCATTTCCATAGCAAATATGCTAAATATACCTTGCAAAGTGATTTATTGTTTAAAGGGAATTAGCTTTGTGTTCCTAGAGGTTCTATTAGGGAGAATTTAATTCAAGAAAAGCATAATGGTGCATTGAGTGTCATTTTGGGATCACTAAAACTCAGGAACTTGTTCAAAGGTTTTATTTTTGGCCAAAGATGAACCTAGGTAGATGTCAAGAAGTATGGTAGAGAGCGCCAGTGGTATGTCAAAAGGCAAAAGGCATCTCTTTCAAAATGCAGGCCTATATCAGCCACTTCCTATCCCTTTCATGGAATGCTTGAGCATGTGATTTGAGTTGGTTTACCTAAGACAAGGAAAGGTATGGATAGTGTTTATGTTGTTGTAGATAGATTCATCAAAATGGCTCACTTTGTACCATACAAAACAACCAATGATGCCAGTCGAATAGCCTCTCTTTTCTTCAAAGAGATAGTCAGGATTCATGGTTTACCAATCAGCATTGTATCAGACAGGGATACTAAGTTTATGAGTCATTTTTGGAAGACTCTTTGGTAAAGAATGGGCACCAATTTGTCCTTTGGATCTGCATACCATCCCCAAACTAATGGTCAAACCGAAGTGGTAAATAGAACTCTTGGAAACCTTTTAAGATGCTTGACTAAGGAATATGGTCAACAATGGGATCAGATTATTGGGCAGGTTGAATATGCCTATAATGATACAGTGAATAGATCCACAAGGAAGAGTCCCTTTGAAATTGTCTATGGATTGCACCCTAGAGGTGTTTATGAACTGAGAGGTTCAAGGATGGAGTCAAGGGAAGTGGATATGCAGATGATTTTGCCTATGCAATGCAGGAAATTCATGAGACAGTTAGAAAAACACTGGCAGAAAATACTATGAAACATAAGATTAAGGTGGATGAGCATAGGAAAGATGTTCACTTTAATGTTGGTGACTTAGTCATGGTGCATTTGAACAAGTCTAGACTGCAGAAAGGAGTTCCTCATAAGTTGCAGGTAAAATGAAGAGACAGTCCCTCACCCCATCTTGGAAAAGTATGGTAGTAATGCATCTGCAAAGGAAATTGCTAGATGATAGTGGATTGTCCCTCGTTTTCAATGTTGTATAGACCTTGTACATTACAAAGGACTAACACTGCATTTGGATCAAAGACACACTCCAAGAAGAAGTCTAAGATGTAGAAGAACTCAACCGCCTCCATTGCAGTCACAAGCCGATAAGGCATTGCGTGGGCACCTTGGCTTAACTCCATGTTTGTTTGCACTTGGCTTGTACCTGATCTTGGCCAAATCAGGATGTTTGTATGTGTGATTTGGACCTTAGAAGGTCTTGTGTGGGTGTGTTAAGTTAATCATTAGCATAGATGTCATCCTAGTTTAATCATGCTTTTAAATTTTGGCTTTATTAGCTTTAGACAGCCTATGTGGCAATATGGGGCAGTAAATGTGTGTTAATCATATCATTTTTGTTAGACAATGCCAAAGGATAGTTATGGAGGTGTTTGAATCAGAATCAAGGAGTTGGAGATCCTAAAATGAAGGGTGGTGGCGAAGTTGCAAGGATATTGCAAAATTGCATGCAAACTAGCTATTGGTTTCCCTTGAAATCAGGGAAAATACCGATCAAATGCCCTTGAATTGTGGAAATGGCATCAAAATGGATGTAATGGCTCATGGTGAGCAGTTAGTGTGTGCTTTTGTAAAAGATTTTGGTGTGAATAGAAGACAGTTCGGAGTTCTCTATTTTTTTCTGTGTTTTCCTGAAAAACCTTGTGTGTTTTCAGAATAGTGATGTCTTATGTGTTAATGCATTGGTTCGGGCATTGAATCAGAGTTCCTTTAACATATTATAGTATATTTTCCTTGTAAATAGTTCATTGAGTAAGATCACATGCATTATAGTTAAGCTTTAGATAGCAAGGAATAAGTTATGACTACATTTTCTGTGTCTGCCAGTGTATTCTGAAAGACAGTGATTTTGTAGGCACTGTATTTGTTCATTTAACACTGTATTCATCCTCATTAGATAGGATAGAATGATATTCATCTTGTGTTTAGATTATTGAGTGTAGAGTTTTTGATTTGAGTCTTTAGGTCAGAATTTAGAGGTTTGTAAATACTGTTTTGAGCAACAAAGTTGAAATGGCTTCCCCATAGACATCAACCACGGGATATTCCTGAAATTGGTGGAATATGGAAGGGAAGCCAGTGCTTTGTACATATTTAATGACAGGAAATCAAGAGAGCCAAGCAGTGATTTTAAATTCCAAACCCTAGGCGAGCTATTATGACCCGGTTAGGAGTTTGGAAGAGGAGAGTTGAAGAGTACAAGCAGGGGTTGCAAGCACTGTACAGAATCCGTACGGTTCTAGGTGGGATTAGATGAGATTCTCACATGCCAATAGGGTTGAAGCATCAAACCAACATTTGAAGGTAGATTTGTATCAAAGATCAGTGAAACCCTAGAACTTAGGGGAATTAGCCCTTCTCTCCAAGAGTGTTGGAAACCACCGTACGGTTGGGGCAGAGATCTGACATCTTGTGGAGATTTAAAGGAATGAAAAGGGTGTCAGGAAGTGCATTTGAATTGATAGGTTGTTTGACAATTTTGAGAGAAAAAGTCAGAAAACTGATTGGTAAGGGCTACAAGGAATAGCCCTGTCCAAAGGAAACCTCTTGAGATCAGTAGGAGTGGTGATTGAAGAACCTCCAAGATGGCTTCAAGTGGTTGTGAAATGCATCAAATCAGTGTTTCCAACTCCCTTGCAAATAGCTCAAGCATGGTGTTGAAGTTAGCATCTAGACTCTTCTAGGTGTTGAAAGGAGATTAGTAATTTCAAAAGGTGTTGAATCTTCAAAGGTAAAGTACAAGGTTGAAAGCTCGAGAAGAGTTGGAGCGTGACTAGAGCAAATTTTACTCAAAAGAACCCTTGGTACTGGTAAGTTCCGGTGTAGGGAGATGCTGGAAAGTCTCCTAGAAGGCAAGATAAGCAACCTCCTGAGTTTTGTCATACACCAAATCTATTACCTAACCATTCCATTACTTTACCAATATCATCAAAAGTGAAGATGTTCATTTTAGCCAATTCTTCCTTGGGCACCTGCAAAATTTTCTTTATCACCTCAACAATTGACTCATCAACTTTATTACAATCAACAAAAAATTGGGAGGTATCTTCAAGTAATTCAGTAGCCTTGGCATGGATATTAAAGATATGTTCAATAGATTCATCTCCTCTATTGCTGACATCATGCAACCATTCTTGAGTGTTGTGAACTGGGGACTTCAGCTTCTTAATCTCTGAAACAGCCTCCTTTGGAAATATCCCCTCTGGAATTGAAGAACCACCACCATCAAAAATTTGTAGGGGTTTCATTAAGTGTTTAACATACCTATACACATCACTAAGTTGCTTTTGCAACTTCTCCTTTTCCACAGTTTCTTTGTCCAATCTTCGTAAAATGGCCTAGGATGATTCTTGAAATTATTCCTTCTCTTGCTCCTTGGTAGATGGACCCAAATTGATGGTTTGTGCCTTGTAATCAGTGGGCCCTACTTCATCTTTATACTTGTTCTCTGCAGGAGCAGCCACATGAAAAACTCTATTGTTAAATTCATTTCTTGAGAATTTTAAAATTGTTCTAGCTCTTTTTCTCTGTTTGGGTTGTCCCCATTTCTCTAACAATTTATCCCAACTAGGAGTTTCCTCTTGAACAATAATTGGCTTCTTACTAAGCCTATTTTCCAGTTAGTCTAGGACAACAAGCTGCTTTATTTCTATCTTTGTGGAGGGAGCCTCTTGTTCAGCCTTATCTTGAGTTGGGCTATCAGCAACTTCTTCTACATTCTCCTCTGTTTCTTGTTGATCTCCCTGCTCATTTACCATTTCTTTCTCTAGAGACTTAGAAGGTGTTTCAATAGTTACCTCTGATTCAATATTCTTGCTTTGGGCTCTAGAGGTTGATTGTCCAATGTCTTCCATAAAAATTTTCCATTCTCCACTTTGAGGAGTAGATATTTCTTCATCTTCTAATTCATGTTGTTCAAGATTATTTGATATGTTTCCTCTTCATTGATTGCTTCCTCAAAAATTTGTGCATTATGAAGAGGAGAAGGAGGAGGAGAATTATTTATTGTATCTACTCTCTTGGCACTATCATCTGTAGGCACCTCTTCAATCTGCACCTCCTTCTCAATAGTCTTCACCTCTGCTACTGGGGATGTCTTTTGTTTAAGATAATTTCTCCTAACATAAACTTGAGGTTTCTCCCCTGAGCTCTCTACATCCACAACCTTGGTTGCAATAGTTGGATCAATGGAAATGTTGGTCTTTCTTGCCTTAGCCATCTTTTGACCTTTTGTAACCAATTTCCTCTTCCTAGTTGGTTGTAAATCCTCTCCTTCTTTAGTTGTAGCAGTAGCCTTGGGAGCCTCTTTGTTTTTGGAGATTTCTTCTCAGCAAGCCTGGTTTGTGTTTGACTCCTTGTTTTTCTTTTCAGTGTGAGAGGTCTATCTTCCTCTTGGCCATCTCCATCATGGGGCTCACCAGTGTCACCTTTATCAACCTCAGCCTCCTCTTTAGATTAGGATTCCAAATCTCCCATCAAGTCATAGGTAAAATTGGTGCCATCAGCCTCCAATTCTAGCACTTTATGCTTGACCTGTTGCCTTGAATACTTCTTAACTGGTTATGTCACCTAGTCCAAATTTGTCACTTCTTCTAACCAATTTACTAGAGGTAGAGGCTTGTTCTTATAAGGCTCAAAATCATGGTGTTGCATTAAATCTACATCATAATCTTCAGCTTGATTTGGTACTTCAATTACCTAGTAGAGCCTTATCAAGTTGAGGGGCAGCCTTGAGAACCTCCTCCTAATGACTTCAAATTCATCCCAACAATTAGCCCAATGGTCTTCAATGTGATCCTTATGCCTAAATTCTCTATTGGCCTATTTCTGAGCCTTTCCATAAGGATCAAAGTTGTCTTTGTTAGTATGATAATATAATTCAAACTGTGCCATCTCCTTCTCGGAATATTGGGCACTTTGAATGGAGGGGCATGCCTCTAGAGTTCCAATTCTCAATGGGAATTATGCTCCCAACCCTTTCTTATGCAGATCCTTCTATAAGATTTCCTCAAAGGCTACCATTTGCTTTGTCACCTCCAATAGTATAAGTTTATTAGTTGGGTATCTTGGCAATCTGAGAGGGACAATAGGAGACCCTTGTATCCAGATGTATGTGAACCTTTGAAATTGAATAAAATACTACCCATACTGCTTGATCAGGTCCATTGCATCAGAGGAAACTCTTACATGGAGGGCATCCTGCAACAACCTGGGAATGTACATGAAGAATGCATCATTTTCTCTCTTGTAGCTGGTTGTCTTATACTACAATTACGGGTAGATGTCCCATATTATATCTTTTCCCAGGATTCCTTTGCAACTGAGACCTTTATACCTGGTTTTACTTGCCAACATATATACAAGGTATGAGGTCATGGTGAACCTATTAGTTTCTTGAACACTCCTTAGTTGTGCATCCAAGTTATTTCTTATGATCTTGGCCCAATGATAATGTATCCCACCTATGATTTGTGTGATAGGGTAGAACATCCAAGTGTGGAAAACATGAGCCTCCTCTACCCCCATCACTTTTCCTAGGAGATTTATGGCATCATGATAATCCATCTTGAAATTACTTCTATGTAGTTACTTGGGAAACTTGGAATAGTGGGGCTTTGGTTTCAATATCCAGGAACTATTCATCATGTCCAAGGCTCTATTGGGGTCTTCATCATAGAACTTTATTTCTTCTCCAATGTTTATCTCCTCAATTAGTTTATGATGTGAGGAAATGTTGAATACTCTTGCAATGGATTCCTTAGTGAGATTGGCCAGGACTCTGCCTTGTGGCCCAACTATGATCCTCTTGTCTGAGTCATAATGTCTTGCACAC
>VDFB02165381.1:0-23173 GCA_007258455.2 Sequoia sempervirens | reverse complement strand
CTAAGCTCAAAAGCTGACCAACCAACTCAATTTGACCCCAAAGTGACTTAAAGATGTGAAACCCTAATTTTAGTACTTGGCCAAATTTTTCGATTTAAGCTCGCAAACGGGAGCGTCCCCCGGAAAGCAGATAGCGGAAAAGAAGCAGAACGAGAGAGAAAGACAAAAACCAAAGCCAAAAGACCAAAATGGAGCAAAAATTTAGGGGTCCCCATCTTGAATGGGGCGATGTGTGAAAAGGTCACAACAATATGGAGTCAAAGGATGAATCACAAGATCTCCAACCAATCATTTCTTGTCATGTACTCTCAGGTTTTAGCACCCCACAAACACTCAAGGTAGTGGGTTTCTTAAAGAAGTAGAAAGTAACAGTGTTGATTGACTCAGGTAGCACGCATAATTTCATCAACAAAAGTTGGCTACTCATCTAAATTGTTTTATATATCCAGCTCCAGAGTTTCAAGTCCTGATTGCAGATGGTGGTATGGTTAGTTGTTCTGAAAAGTGCCATAGCATTAAATTATCCATAGGAGATTATCACCTTGATAGCCCAATATATGCTATCTCCATGGGTGTAGCAGATATTGTTTTGGGAGTACAATGGCTTATTACTTTGTGAATAATTGAGATAAACTTCCAAGAACTATTCATGAGATTTCAATTAGAAGGAAAGACAGTAGAGCTAAGAGGGTTGAAGGCAAAGTACCCACAAATGGTAAGCTCTCATCAAATGCAGAAGATGCTTAAGAAGGGAGCTGATGGTTTTGTGGCCCAGTTATGTTCATTAGAAGCCACTCAATCAAATGGTCCCTCCCATCCAGATTTGCAAGCAATAGTTGATCGTCACTCAGTGGACTTTGGAGATAAGCCTAAAGGACCTTCTCCTAAGAGGGATCGTGATCATACCATACAATTAGTTCCAAGGAGCCAGCCACCAACAAAAAAGATTCATCCATCTTTTCGTGTCTCTTGTTTGAAGAAGGTAATTGGGCATAATATCCCTATGCAAGAAATATTACCAAATCTCGATGAAGAAGGAAGAATCATATTGGAACCAAAGTTCAGTTGTCAAACACGCTCAAAGAAGCTACGGACTAGAAAACTCATCCAATGGAAGAACTTACCATTTGAAGATGCCAGATGGGAGGATGAGGAGTTCATTCAAAAGAATCCAAATGTAAGATTCCCTTGTTGAATCTGACCTTAACTTCTGATTTTTCACGTTAGGAATTTTGACAAACACTTGGCTTGCAACCTTGTAATTGCTGGTAATGAGTTTTTGTTTACTTCGTTTTGATTTTGGTTGATGCAAATGAAGTTTAAATGCTTCTCTATCAACGCTAAACAACTATCCAATGAATAGAAATGCAATGCAAGATATTTTTGTATTTTCAAGTGCATATAAACGACAACTACATATGCAAATGATCACCTACAGCTATAGAAATTTTGTCAAATAGTTTGCAGCCAAACTCCAACTTCTCTATTATGCTTTTGATATAAAATATAACTGGTTACAAGGCTGGAAATGACATGCAGATGATTACAATGCAAAATTAGACTTAGAGAATATGAGACATCATTCATCATTGACCATTACATATGCAACACTACTTGACTCCATGATTGATTTACAATGATATTCCACAGTAGATGGTAGCGATCAAACTTCCTATTACAATGCACGATGATACTAAAGCATTTATTTTAAACTGATATCAGAACCTGGAAATTGCCATACAGCAGCAACTGAGAATAATCAAACACTTGTATAAGCTGTCCTTATGATGCAAATGGTAGCGACTGAAGTGAATGAGGCCAATGATCACGAATGAAGTCATAAACAATTTTTATCAGCTCTCTAGACACAAAACTGAGCTCCTCTTAGCAGCGCCATTTTCTGCCATGATGCCATGATTTTTCCTTCCGCTTACACAATATAATCGCCTTCCCTTATGGCTGCGACTGGTCTTCCAAAGGCAAGATTCGTCCTCCTCGAAATATCATCCAAAATCTGATAGCAATCGATCCTCCTATGATGCAAAACCAAACTGAAAATGTCTCCAACAAAAATCGATTTTCTCCTCTTGAACAAAATCATGAATGCTATGAGCTCATTAGTGGATACTGAACATATCCACCTCTCCAAATAAGAATGGGGCCATCTCCAATCCCTGTAAATCAAGGGGCCATCTCCTTGAATTAACTGAACTATTCTTCAGCCAAGAAGCTTCAGATGCCAAATGGGAATTAATTTTTGGATGCCTCTAACATGAATCGATGTCTTCTTTTAAATCCCCCTTAACCACCCCAGCTGGACCGACTTAGACAAAAATCAGATTTGATTTTAAATGGGCCGACCAACTAAGGATCAGATTTGATTCTTTTTAAAAGAGTCGGCCACTTAAGGAAGATAATAATATTTTATTTGTTTTAAAACTCCCCTCCTTTATTTCTTATAAGATTGCTTTGACTTTGCAAGAGGAACATAAAATAATAATAAAATATAATCAACATTATATTTTATTTTCCATTAAAGATAATTCCCTTTTTAATCTCCAAAAGCAACTCATCAAAATTATAATTCTCATGGCCAAATAACCTTCCCTCACCAAGATGGCTAGCTCACGGGAATGGTGAATGAGCTAGTTCACATTTCCAAGATGTCACTCCAAGAATGGGGGCATTACACTAAACCTGATTAGCATTGAGGACAATGCTTCTTTGAAGTGAGGAGGCATGTTACGCTGATGCAGGGGCATCGCAATTGAGAGGATAGAACCACGTTGGAAAGGAAGAAAATAGTTATGATTTTAGTTATCAAAATCAATTATAATGTGGAGGAGAATTCAGTTGAAGGCAGTTACATTTAACCAAAATTGGGAAGGAAAAAGAGGTGAGGGATATACGCCTGAGAGGGATTCCAGTGAATGGTCGATGCCAGAAGAGGTGGGGTGAAACACTTAGCCCGTGAGAAATTGAAAGGGGCAAATCAAGCTATGGAGAAAAGACAAAAAAAAAGAGGGGAAGAGAAATGAATGTAGATGGGCAAGGTGAGTCATGAGGAATTATGTCACACTTTAGAATAAGGAGAGAGCACAGCAGGACGGTGTTGTCAAGGAAAAGAAGATAGGATGAACAACATGAGAGGAGGATAGATGGGTAAGAAGCCTGACCCACTTTTTACAAAGACAAACAAAAACAATGATACAAGAAGTAAGAGAACAACGAAGGAAGGAGGCTGCATTTGGGAATGATGGAGAACAGTTTGAGAGAGAAGTGGCATTTGATCACAACAATGATTTCGATTGTGGCGTTGCAGAAGCACGGTAGAATCGTCCATCAGCAAAGAAAGTCGATTCTTCCAGAAATCGATGTAATCAATTTGTGGTCTATGGACAAACCCCATGTAAACCCGGTTTTCTATATTGCATATTAAATTCTGTTTTTTGTTACCTTGAATAAGAAAGAGTATGTGCAAGACTCTGGTTGCTTTCATTGTCGCCCTATAGCTTTTAATTCTGTTTTTTTAAGTGAGACGTGTAAATGATTTTGTCGCCCAAGGTTATGATTGTGAGCTCGCTAATTATCGTTGTCGTCTGGTATTCGAAGTTTCTGTCACTGTTTTGACAGTAAGTTGTCACCATCATTCCGGCATCTAAGAGCGTATGTGAGGAATTCGAGTCATCATACGCCCTTAATATTAGTGCATATTGAGTTATGAATAGTCAACTTGTGGCTATTTTAACTCCTAATTAAGTCATGTTATCATTATTATATTATTATTTAGTTAGTTAGGTTGGCCTAGGGCTTATATAGGGTTATCTAAATCGGCCTGGGTGATATCCTAGGCATAAATAGGTATATATAGGAGGTTGTGAGTCTTATTTGATCATCATGTTGAGTATTGTGTTCTTATTGAAGACTATTGGAGGTATCCCCCTCGGAGTGGATTAGGAGGTTGCCCCCTCGAAGTGGCATATTATTATCAAGTATTTGCAACATATTTTATATTATATTCTTCTTGTGCAAATTGTTTCATTACACTCGTTTGGACCTTCAATGTAGAATAATTTTTTTTCAGCACATTTATGACCCTAACTATATTTGCTATCACAATAAAAACATAACCCTTTTTCTCTTTTCTCTTCAATTTGTTGCAGAGTCAACTTGATAGGATGAGGTAATGATTGTGTAGGAGGGCTTCTTTTTCTTATGTTTTTAAACCCTTGTCACCTATTGGCTAAAAAAATTCTCAACTTGCCTTGCCATAAGTATTGCTTGGGACAAGAACTGTGGTTGGAACAAATGTACCTCATATTTGATGTGATCCTTTAAACCTCCTGGAAATAATTCCTTCAAATTGTTTTTCTATAACATTCTCAAGTCAACACAAGGTTTGCAATTACAAGTATAGTCCTTGACCATACCTATTTTCTTTAATTTAGTGAGTTGACAAAAGTAGCTATCCATAAAATTGTCTCCATAATGTGTAGCAAGTTCCTCGAAAAACTAGCCATGTGAGTGTTGTTACCTAAAAATGCACCCTTGTTAAACGTAGTTCAACATTTCAAAGATAATGAGAATGACCTCCCAAATGTGGGACCTTGCTAACTTGGAACAAAACTCCAAAGAAGTTCAGTCCCTTTCTAAGTCTAAGTGCAGGTGTTGATTCAACTCAACACAAATTAAAACTAATGCCTACTCCTACTCTAATAATTCACAGAGAAAAGGGTGAAGGAAAACAATTGAAAGGGAAAGACGATGTTGCATCAATTTTAGCTCACATTCAACTTTAGACTTTGTTTAGCTTTCCATGGTATGATAGTATTTTATGTTTTTAGTGTTAAAATTGTCTTATTCTAATGCAGTTAATGATTATTGGAGTTAATTATGATTTAAATTGTGGCTACTGGTTTAAATTATAATATTGTATGAAAATGTTAGTTCCATACTTTCCAATATTGTAATCATTGGACAGTTTACCATCAAATGCCTGTTCTTCATTGTAATAGATCCTTGTTGATTCATCTACTAGATCCTTTCTTTACTTTTTTCTATATTATCCACCATGCTTGACATGTAATAAAATTGGGTGATTTAGTTTGACATTGAGACAATTTCACTTACATTCAACAGTCTACTTTGCTTTGCTCGGAATTTTCATTTCACTATCAATTATTTTGGCTTAATTAATTCTAACTTCACTTATATTGTAATTTTGTCAATTAGCAGCCAATATCTTTCAATTAATTTCCATTGTCCTCATTCTAGTCTCTAGATGCTTTCACCTTGCCCACATTGGGAACTTGGTGATCAAAAAGAGCTAGGATTTGAGTGATCACAAAAGTATCTTGTGGATTTAAGCTAACATGTAGAAGGTATTATTACACATACCACAAGTAGATCTAGGGATAAATTGGATGTGCTATCAATAACAAGCAGCATTTACTTTTCACTTAGAACCCCTATAATACTATGGTAAATGACCATGACTTAAACTTCACCAGATCCTTTCATTTAAGAAAAGGCTGATCATTCCTAATTAATATCATGGCATAGGAAACTAATATAAACCTATGCAATGTTTTAGTTATGTGATTTTTAACAACAAATAAAGATGGAATTGACACAATACTTAAAACTCACACAAGTAAAAGGATATTGTATTGATAATTGAGCTAGAAATGAGAGAAAAGTTTCTTACACATGAGAAATTTTTCCTAACCATGATTCGAGTTTTCCTGTTAAGCTATTGTTTCCAAGGTACCTGAAATGGAAACATTTTGCTTTAGCTTGAATACCTTTTCAGCATTACAAGAATAGATTTTGATAGCACTAATAAACCAAAATGCTGATTAACAATTATCAATGAAATTATATATTGAATTTTCCTCTTATCTTCTATATGTTCCAGGCTAACCAGCTATAGGCATTCACCTTGTGGAGAAGGGTGAGACTAAGAGAGGCTAGAAAACAGAAAAATTTGCTTTTTTGTCTTGTTTAAAAATGGATCCAAAAGAGAAGATAGGGTCTGAATAAGAACTACTGTAATGTATACAACAACTTCATTGAAAAGATGTACTAAAAAGAAACCTAGTCCAATCTTGGTGGATATTTGCATCTTAAATATAGATGAGGAATTGTGTATAGAAGTTATCCTTGAGTATACTATGAGGGATATATGTAGGATGAACAAAAACAGGACTTCCTAGTACATTAGTTTGTAGCAACACAATTGATCAAACCGCAATGAAATTTAGATTCTCAAGATCTCAAAGTCTAGGTGGAGGCGGCTTTTCTAAGTAAAGATTATTTTGCCTTGCTCTTTTCTGATTTTTAGAGAAAAGGTAGTTCTTTCAAAGGGGTCAATGGCTTACAGGTCAAATTCAACTATTAATGGAAAAAAAAAAGAGATTCCTCATAAGCTAGGGAAAGAAATTGAACCTCAAGTGAAGACAGAGAAAGGAAATCTAAAAATGAAGTAGAGAAAAAGGAAGAACAGAGGAAGACATTGAAAGTCAGAAAGATGAACCACGTCCCAAGCAGATTATTATAAGGAAACCAGTTCAACTAGATATGGGATATAAAGTAAACATGAAGGGAGATATATCCACTAGCATTGGAGAAAAGTAGTCAAAATAAGAGCTTACCTACTTGTTTGTAGGGAACTCTCAAAAAAAATCGTATTTCTTTGATTTATTAGGCATTGCATGTTCTGATTGCTTATGCACTTTAAAACATAAAAACATAGATCATTTCCCATAGACAGTAATGCTTCTAGCATATAACTCACAAATATTCTAGATCATGGTCTTCAGTTGTTTGAGTTTTGAATGTCTCTGGAATATGTCCTGTCAAATTGTTGAATCCCAAATCCCTGAGGCATAAAGAATCAATTTAAGTACATTAAAAATATCAAAAAGTTTCTTACATTGAAAAATTACAGCTCAAGTTATCATCATAGTAAACACACGAATAGCTGAACCTATAAAATAAAATCAACAATAGTTATTTAAATTTTAGTTGACATTATAGTCTTAAATTCTTTGACTTTTTTTCCCTTTGTTGTGTATGGAGAAGCTTTATCACAAATCATACTCACCAACAGTCACAAAATATAGGTATGGGCAGGGGAACGTCATTTTGAAATATATTACACAAAATATGGTCACAAGGAAATGCCTATATTACATTTAAATAGAGTCATAAGCAGAGGCTATCCTTGAACCTGCGTTTCCTTGAGACTATGTCAGAAATTTGCAGTAAAGTGTGATTGGCAACATTGTTTGCTATGTTCCATGAGGTTTCTGCTGCAGGGAGAACAGCTTCTGATAAGGGAATGAATCGACATCCAGTGACAGTTATTGAACACAAATATATGTACATACATATATGCATGGATAGTCAAAAAAATTAAAAGTAAGACTATACAATTTTATTGTCAAATAGGATGAGTTGAAGCAGTAAAATCATTGGGGCTTTCATAGTGGATACCTGTGTTCAAATCCCAAGAGACATGTTACATGCTTAAATAGAAAAATAGCAAATACTGAATTGGATAAACTACCACATTCAATTCTGGGTGTAGCTCAACCCAGCAAACAGGGCCAAGGACAAGTGCTAGGTGAATTTGGCAGAGGAAATGCCCCTTGGCTGTGGCATCTAAGCCAAAGGACACCTCATAAAGGGAATTTTCTAAGCAAGAAACAAAATAATATTCAGTTCTATATTTTATAAAACTAAGCATTTAATAATCTGTAGATATCCTGATTCCAATATACATGGCATGAAATAAATATTGCAACTTGAAACCTAATAATTAAAAATATCAGGTCAATCAATTGTCCTTTTATATTTTGCTAACTGTTATGCTCAAGCTTCAATAGAAGTAATATGAGAATATGCATGCTCTTGTGCTTACCGAGGCATTTCTCAATAATTGTTCTCTACATGTTTATTTGCTAAATCTTATGGTCAAGCTTCAATAGAATTAATAGATAATATGGATGCTATTATGATTACCTAAGCATTTCTCAATAAATGTTCCCTACACGTCTATCTTAGCCTGTATCTGCTTCAATATTTGTTACCAAATATCCATAATTCATTCATATGACAAAAGAGGAAGCTGCAACTTTGAACCATGTCAATTATGAGAGGAGAAACTTTGATGCAAATCAAAGAAGATATAAAAAGCAGGAAACTTTGACTGACTTGGTAAGAGTGCAGAAATTTATATTTTTTCTATTGTTCTACCAGATGAGAACTCCTATGAATACTTGGAGTGACCTGTGAACTTTTGAAGCCCCTTGAGATGTACCAGATATTTTTGAGATGGCTTGAGGATTTATGAAAGTCTATGCTATTGTAATGTCCCAATGACCTTTTAAATGTCTCCAGGATTTTGGAGACTTTGAGAGGTCCTCAAGCAGCCCTGAGTTGTCATAGAAATCTCTGATTGGAAATAAAAGGGGGATGTATATGAAACAACTTGAAGAGAAGTTAAAACATCTTGGGGACAGATAAGGTACCCTCCCTACTCCCTAGTATCCAAGGACACGAGTGATGTCTCATCCGTGTCTCTAAGTACTCAAAATCTATGTTACCAAGTTCACTTATAATGGTCTGCATACCACAAAAATACAGTTCTAATATGGGTTCAAGTCCAGGATGGCCCCTAGTTCGCTTAGGGTCCAACCTAGAATCCCAAATAAGGGAACCAATACAATAAATCTCTACAAACACTAGACAAGGAGGAGATACATATACAAAAAAATAATAAAATCTATGCTCCCCAAGTTTCGGGGACAAGGATGACAGGGGACAGCAGGACATGTTTCCGATATGGGGGTACTTTTGGACCATTTTTTAGGGGACGACTATTAAAAAAATAGGGAAATTTTTTTAAAATATAGAGAAATTTCAAATATTCATATCATAACATTGATAAAGCATTCATCATAGACATTGTAGAAGATTAATACATAACATTAGACTTGAATTGAGATTTCACATGAGAATTGACAAACAAATTAACAAAATTTGAATGCTTTCATTGTCAATGTGCATACATATTATATAAGAATTATACCAAAATGCCCAAAGGCTCCAAGTTTAAACTATAAAATGAAAAAAACATAGAAAATATCTGGGTGTCCCTAATCAACAGATGCAACCAATAGGTCTATATCAAAATCAGAGTTCAAGTCTGAGTCACTATCATTGTAAGAGGTTGCCTCAAGCAATATAACCCCATACAATCCCTCATGTGTCTCCTCATTGATCTATATAGCATCCTCGTGATCAACATCCCAACATAAGGCTAGAGTCTGACGATACTCAGGAGTTTGTCGAAACTATAGTTGCAAAGCACTATGTACAACCACCAACTTCTTCAATCATCTAGAGGTAAGGTTATTCCTCTTGACAGAATGGATGAAGCTATATGTGGACCAATTCCTCTCTGCAACAGAGGAACTAGCAACCTGTGAAAGAAGACGAATTGTAAGTAACCTCAACTCTAGTACATCCTTGCCATGCTACGTCCACCATCCAATAGGGTCATTTTGAACTAATGTATCTCTATCCGACCTCACCTCTAGTTTGTTGAAGGTTGGACCACAAAGATTGACAAATGCAAGCCACTGTGTGCAAAGTAAAGCAGATTCCTCTTCAATATACATGTTCCTAAGGGCCTTCATGAAGCCTTCTTTCACCTCTTCATCATGAGATGGAGGCACTCTCCCAGGTCTTGCTGCATACCATTTGGGATTGAGAGCATAGGCTGCCATGTGAAGCGCAGTGTTCATAGTGTTCCACCTTTGCATCACAATGGGCCTAAGATGCTCCTCATAAAATTCCAAAGTAGGGTCCTTGCTATGAATTGCTTGCTTGATCTGCCCAAGCATTCTATCAAAGGTCTCATAAATCTCTCAAAGGCTAGGAGAGTCGGTATTAGCATATCTAATTACTCGCACAATAGGCTCAATGAAGGAGCAAACATATCTGCAAGTGCAAACAAGTTACAAAAATTAAAATCTTCAAAAAGAATGGAAAGATTTACAAATTAAGATTAAAAAACATTAATAAATTTAAAATTATTAAATTAACATTTTAAAAATTAAATAATAAAATCAGCAACTTAAAAAAAATTTAACTCATTGTGGACCACCAATCATCATTAAGGATTGTTTGCTTCACACTTCTTCCTTCTGGTATGCTTGCCTCTTGCCATCTACCCCACTTTGCATTGACCACCATTAATTGCAAAGCCTCCTGGACATCAAGCATCTTCACTAACAAAATGAAGTAGTTGGCATATCTAGTGTCCACGGGCTTGAGGAATTCCTTCCTCGAAAATCTCCTAAACAAAGCAAGTGAAGTGTGATGGTTGCAAATGAACATCTACACATTTCTAGCCTCTGACACCACTGCCTTCACCCAATCTATCTTCCCAATTCCCTTCAAGGTATCGTTCAATGCATGAACTTGACATGGGGTCCAAAAAATGTGCTTATAAGCACCCTCTACCATCAATCTAGCTAACTTACACACACGGGCTGAATCGGTCACTACCTGTACAACATTAGAGGCTCCAACTTCTTCTATGGCATCTCTCAAAATATGAAATTAGAAGTTTGCATCCTTATTTTTTCCCAAACAACTAATAGCTCTAAGAAAATAAGAGCCAATTGTACATGTAACAATAATATTGATGAGTGGCCAGTGTTTGATATTGGTCCACTCATCCATGATAGTAGAGCAACCATCCCTTATCCACGTTTGTCTCATATCCTCCAGCAACACATTCACCTTGGAATATTCTCTATCAAGGAGGGTGGTGTGTAGCTTGTGTTCTCTAGGTGGAACAAATGAAGGACCTGCAACTATCACATCTTTGAACATTTGATTAAAATATGGTGAATATGCCACATGAAAAGGCATGGCATGAGCATAAAAAGCTTAGCAATAGAGGAATCATCCACATATTGTAATTGTTTGTTAAACATATTAACAACACTAGATTTCTTCTTTCCTCTAATAGAAGTAGAACCCTCTCCCCCATGAAATCCAACATCTACGGACCTTGTAGGCAATGACACACTAGGCTGCAAACTCTCAAATGAAGTTCCTTGCTTTCTCGCCTCCCCTTCCATATGCAATCTAGTTTCCTCAATCTTCTCAATCGGAGTTATTTTTTCACAACCTTTCACCCCTTTACCACCTATCCACAAAAGATGACATTTAACTCTTGTATAGTTCACTCTATATTGTTTTTTGCACAAATGGCAAAGCTATTCTCTACTCCCCCCTGATTTTTTTCTTATTCTTATCAACTCATGTTGCAAATTGTAATAGAGGTTTCTTGGCATTAAATGGGCCGTTTGCATAAATTTTTCCTTTGGAAGGACATTCAAATGGGTTTGAATTTGTTGGCCCTACGATACTCCCACTCCTTGAAGAAGCCTCAATGGCTACCATACTTCTATGAGTTCTACTTCTAGGTTTACTTCTTTGACTTTCATGCATTTGAACCTGTTGATGTGATTTTCGTGACCGCAACAACATAGAATAAAGTTTCCCAACGGATACTCTATCCTCTCTTGAACAAAGTCTCCTGCATGCTAAGATTGCGAGATAGATCATACATTTAACTCCAAGGTTCCTTCATGCAATAGAATACCCTCAGTTGGCTCGATGTGTTTTTGCTGGTATTTCAAGGGGACTTACACAATTGTTCGACAACTAACAGCAAACAGTAGATTAAGGGCTTTCATGTAATTCAGATGATTTGGCAGGTAAGTGCAAATTTCCTAACGCTAACCAGAAATGAACTGAATTTAAAATGAGTGTAGGGCCTAAGAAGTTTATGTTCTATCTAAGAACGGGACGTGGGATCAATCTCGACAGGCTTCGACCAGACTCTGCTCCGCCTCACGTTGGATAACTTACACAAAGTCAGTGCAATCTTCAAGGAAGTGACAAGAGGTTTTCAAATTATAACTCAACATGTAAGTACCATCAGAACGACGCATGCAAACACCTGAATCACAATCAAAGTTAAGTTTGTAATGGTTTTCTAGTTGGCCACACAAGGCAAACTTGCCGTCAGCAAGCCACTAGTGGTATGGATAAAAATGAAGTTGTCTCGATTGACACCACAAATCCACAGCTAACATCTATTTGCATGAAAATGAAAACTACTCTACTTTACGCTACTTGAAGTAGAAGGGATGAAGAAACCTTGCTAGCTGCTTATAACAAAGATGAATTTCACCATTCAATGAAAGATCTTTTATTACAATAGTTTTTCGCAACAATCTCTTACAAATTTTTCAAAGGAAAACTTTCCTTCTCCTTCAAACTATGCTATGCTAAGATATTACAACTAAAGTGTCTCTGCTCTACTCTCTAGTCTGATCTCTAAGCTCTACTATCTACTAAAATACAAATGAGGGGGGATGCCCCTTTATATAGCTGGCTAAGTCCAATAGACGGCTCAGATTACAATCGGCTAAATGGCCCAAATTGTGCCACCTCAGCCCTAAACAAGATTCACCCTAAAAACCGCCACCAAGAGGAGTGGGGTAATAAATGAGCCATTAATGTCCATCATCATCCAGAAGATTCCAATTCACAAACGTGTTCACACTGCTTCAACTTCTTGGACTAGTACGGCAAGCACATTCTCGATCTGTAACTTCAAGGCTGTAACTCCTTTCTCCTGCTAGACAATGATTTTCCTCCTTGATGTTGTTCTTCAACTTTGAAATACTTGCTTGGGTTTCCATTTTCTCTCCATCCTGAGCTTGTTCATTTCTTCCTTGCCACCCGCCTAACTGCATTGGGTGCATATTGGGTCTTCAAGGAGAGACTCCAAGACTTAGCCATTTCTTGCAACTTTTCTTCCTTCGTGATTTATCATCTTAGACTATTTTCTTCATTACTCCAAGTCATCGTGCCATGGTCCCAACGTTCAGCCTGCAAAACAAACAAAAGGACATCAAAACACTTTACAATATAGATCCACTCCACTTACCAGATCCTAGCATTTTGATTTCCAAGTTCTAAGTAATCTTTGGATTTGATGGGCTCATCGTTTTTCCTCTAACAAACTTCATCCTCAAATTCTTCATGCCTTAGCCAAATTTCCAACTCATCTTGTATTTCACCTGGGCATACTTCACTCTAATATTTCATCCAACTCAGGCTCGAGAAAAATGCTTTCATCAGGAATTTGATCAAAAATTATCTAGGCATCCAACTTCAAATTCATCCGCCAAGGCATTTTTATGTCAACAACACATTTTATCCCTTGCCTTAGAAATTTTTTCAAATTTTCCTTAGGAAATTCACCAACCTGGTGCCCATTTAAAATCTTCACCTCGGAATCCTTGGCAAGTTGTGGAAGACCTTAAAATCCATTCCTCATCAACAATCTTCAATACCTAGAAGAAAATTTCTTTCAGAACTTGTCGAATTCATGGGTTCACAATGAACGGGTTCATTTAATTTTTCTTGAATTTTGAACCTTAGGAAAAATAATTTTCAACAAATTTATTCTTGTTCTTCATCCCTGTGAGTATCTCGTTGCTCCGACTTGAATTTTTTATCAACCCTGTGAAGTTGGCATCATTTGACTTCTTCTCTGGCAATTTTATTCATGTCTCAGGGAAATTTCATCACTCCAAGTCTAGGTGTATTTTTCCTAAGGAAGAAAATTTTTATGCCTTAGAAAAAATTAAAATCACTTAGCACACTTTGCACCTTTGCCTTAGAAAATTTTTCAACTTCAATCATTCATTTTGCCTACGAGGAAACTTTATTAACTCACTTAGAAAAAAACCTGTTAAAAGCCTTGAGCGCATTTCACATGTCATGGAGGATATCTTAAATTTCAACGCCTTAGGATATTCCCACTTATCAATTTCACCTTGTTTACCACTTTTCATTCCACACTCACCCTTTACATGGCGCATATCACATAGGCAAGAGGATGGGTACATATTGCATGTAGAGGAGGACAAACTTCCAACGCCCTTTGACCCTTGACTTCCAACATGGGCGCATATGACACATAGAGGATGAAATTTTGCCTTAGGAATTTTCTTGACATGCTATTACCTTGAGGGCGCATTTGGCATAGGGTGAAGGATTAAACATCCTTGACTTTTTGACTTTCATGTTTTGTCTTTACATGCCATGATATGGGCGCATTTTGGCATAGGAGGATGAAATATGCTAACCAATTTTTTTGATGAATTTAACACACAATAACCAGAAATAGATGATTGGATTAGCGTTAGCCTCAAATACAAATCTGAACTTGAATGGAAGATAATGAGCTTGAACTGAAGAACTGAACTTGAATAGAAGAATTACTCAACGTCAAGAATGTGCACTCAAGATCCCACAGAGGGCGAGGTGCTAACATATGACGGAGTCAAGAAATTGAAACTATGAACTATTAGGCGGATAACCAGCCATGAGAACAATTCCACGCTACCACCAAACAGTGGGGGGAAAATATTACAAATTAAAGCAATTCATCCGCTGCGGCGGGCATCCACAGAACTGTGGGGATTCACCACTTAAGTGGGTACAAGATTTACAAACAATTTAACCACACTGGCGGTAAACCATCCAGGGGACTTTAATGAGAAACAAATCAAATAGTTGCAGCAATAAAAATGGTTAGATTAGTACTACTAATCAGAACCTTACAATTTCAACATGACTGCAATTAAATGAGTTACAATGATAGAGAAGTGAAATATGGATATAAGAATGAATTATAACAATGTTCTTTGCTTTCCAATGACTGAAATGGTGATTAAACTGGAAACTGATAAATCTGATGCAAATTCCTGAGTTCTGGAAATTTAGAACAGCAAACTGGAAAACAGAAAAACACTCATAACTCACTTATTTCTTCTCCGAATGGCGTGAAACGAATTGCAAAAGCACCTTACAAGTCTGGCGCCCAAGATAGAATCCAGAAACAGCAATCAAAGTCTCTACTTTATTTGGCACGAATCCCAAGACAGCATTAAATGGTACGGCCCTTGAGGAAAATCGACTTTGCAATATAAAATTGAATACTTGGAAATTAATTCTCAAATTTTGTGAAAGATGGCGCCTTCAGTTGACTAATGCATGGCCAAAGTACCCAGAACAGAATAAAATTCGCTTTAGAAGTTATGAACAAAACTCAGCTTCAGCTGTGTAAAAACCAGGAACTTCAAAACTGTAGAATTCACCAAAATTCTCAACCTTATTTGCTCAATCTGCTAGTCTGATGTGAGAAGCAGCAATGTTCCAACTAGGTGTTGTATTTCAAACACGAAATTGGGAAGTGGGCTAGGAGGTAGCATCCTCGAAGCAATAGCAAAATGTCCATAGTCATTTTGACAGCATAACAGTAAGGTAATTGATGGATGATAATGCTGGAGCCAAGACCTTCAATAAATAAGAACTCAACAAGACTCTTCAAACGCCTGAGAAGCAGCTCAAAAGACACAAGAGACTCCTCCAATTCTCAAAGACCAATCAACTTCTCAAGTGGCGTCCCAAAAGGCCTTCACAAATTGCACTTTATTCAAAATAATAAAAGTGGCGTCCACTTTCAAGATAAAGAAATATTTGAATAAAGATTAATTAATCTTTTGATGAGGGCGTACCCTTCATGGCCCCACTTTAAAACAACTTTATGTTAACTCCTTAGGCCAAGGTGGGGGTCAACAGTGAAATAGAATAAAATGCCATTAATTTAATATTTTTGCCAACTGAAGACCAAACCAAAATATAACACTGCTCCAACTGCTAAGGATTAAGAATAGACAACTGCAACTGCCACAATTAGCATTTACTAAAAATAGTAAATAATATGAATGCCACAGAAAACCAAGCCCAAGAAACCCTAATTTTCACCTCATCCCAGTCTACGGGTTCCGGAATAGACTGAAGAACTGCAAAGCTGATCACTGATGAGAAGGGGACATTACAGTCCGCCCTCCTCGAAATTGCTTGTCCCCAAGCAACTGCAAAGATGGATGCAACAAAATCTGTTCACCTTCCCACGTAGCATCTTCAATAGGCAAATTCCTCCATCTAACCAAATATTCTTTGATTGTCCTTCTTCTCAAAGAACGTTCTCTAGTGTCAAGGATCTCTTCTGGAATCAACACTAAATGACCTTCCTCATCCAATGGAGGTAATTCTGATGTAGCCACCACATTGTGTCCAATTGCCTTCTTGAGGCGAGACACATGAAAAACATTATGTATTTTGCTTTCAGCTGGAAGTTCCAACTCATAAGCAACTTCACCAATCCTTTTGGTGATTTTGAAAGGACCATAAAAGCGTGGCTTCAACTTTTCTGCACCACTCTTCTTGAGAGAAGATTGTCTATATGGCTGAAGCCTCAAATAGACCATGTCCCCAACTTCAAAAGACCTTTCCACACGCTGCTGATCAGCGTATAACTTCTGCTGATTTTGAGCTTGTTGCAGATTTTCCTTAAGAGTTTTCAAGATGTCTTGGCTTTGTTGTAACATATCCAGTGCTTGTGGGGCTCTACTATCACCAAACACTAAATCAACAAAGTTAGTAGCCTCATAACCATAAAGTGCCTTAAAAGGAGACATCTTAATTGACATGTGATAAGAAGAGTTGTAACAATACTCTCCTAAATGAAGCCATTTAATCCAAGCTCGCTGCTGTCCTGAAACATAGTTCCTTAGGTAGCCCTCTAACCACTTGTTAACAATTTCTGATTGCCCATCTGTTTGTGGGTGATAACTTGTGCTTGGAGTAAGCACTGTCCCACTCAATCTGAAGATCTCCTGCCAAAAAACACTTAGGAACTTGCTGTCCCTATCACTGACAATTGTTTTAGGCAACCCATGCAAACGGAACACCTCTCTAAAAAACAACTCAGCCACTTGAGCTGCTGTAAATGAAGTGGTAACAGCAAAGAAATGAGCAAATTTCGTTAGTCTATCAACCACAACAAATATACAATCACGTCCTTGCACCTTGGGCAACCCCGTGATAAAGTCCATGGCAATACTTTCCCACTTCTGATTTGGAATAGGCAAGGGCTGAAGTAGACCAGCAGGAAAAGAGTGTTCATTTTTATTCCTTTGACAAATAGGACACTCTCTAATGTAATTCAAGACTTCATCTTTCAAACCTTTCCAAGTGAATCGTTCACGAATCTGCTTGTAAGTCTTGAAAATCCCTTGATGACCAGCAAGGGGAACATCATGAAAAGATTGTAGAATCTTTTTCTTAAGCTTAGATTCTTGTACTAAAAAGATTCTATCTTTATAATAAATTAATCCATCAACCAACTTATACCTTTCATCAACCAATTGACCTTCTAACAAGCTGGTTGCAAACTGATTTTTAACATAATCAGCAGCAATTAATTCTTTCCAATCTGCTGATAACTCACAAATTGACTGCAAATGAGGCCTTCTAGAAAGTGCATCAGCAACTATATTATTTTTTCCTTTGACATATTCAATGTCAAAGTCATATGCTTGGAGTTTACTTACCCATTTTTGCTGCCTTTCATTCAATTCCTTTTGGCGCATAAAATGTTTAAGACTGTTGTGATCAGTCTTAACAACAAATTTACTTCCCACCAAGTATTGACGGAATTTAGACAAAGCATGCATGATGGCAAGCATCTCTTTGTCATAAATAGAGTAAGTTTTTTCTGCCCCTCTCAATTTTCTGCTCTCGAAGACAATAGGATGTTTGTCTTGCATTAGGACAGCTCCAACTCCTTCTCCTGAAGCATCACATTGTAATTCAAAAGGTTTTGAAAAGTCCGGAAGTGCCAACACAGGACACGAACTCATGATTTGTTTAAACTTATCAAAAACCTCTTGTGCTTGCTTAGTCCAAAGAAAAGCTCCTTTCTTTGTAAGATCTGTCAAAGGTGCTGCTTGATGAGAATAACCTTTTACAAATCTTCTATAGAATCCACATAACCCTAAAAAACCTCTCAAATGAGAAATAGTCTTAGGAGTTGGCCAATCAAGAATGGCCCTTATCTTTTCTGGATCCACTTTCACACCCTTTGAGCTGATAATGTGGCCAAGGTATAAAAGTTCTTCCATCCCAAACTCACACTTTGACTCTTTGGCGAATAGACATTCCGCCTCTAAAATGGTAAGCACTTCTTCCAAATGCTTAAGGTGCTCTTCCCATGACTTACTGAATACGTCGAAGAAGATGAGCACAAACTTCCTCAACTGTTGTCTAAAAATCTTGTTCATACAAGATTGGAATGTGGCTGGAGCATTTGTCAAACCAAAAGGCATGACAAGAAATTCAAAATGCCCAAAGTGGCATCTAAATGCTGTCTTTTCTATATCCTCCTCCCTCATTCTGATTTGGTGATAGCCCGAACGAAGATCAATCTTTGAGAAGAACATTGCTCCATGGAGCTCATCAATAAGCTCATCAATCCTAGGGATAGGATATCTATTCTTGATGGTTTTCTGATTTAATGCGCGATAGTCAACACACATACGCATTGTACCATCTTTCTTTTTGACCAGCACTACTGCTGAGGCAAATGGACTCTTGCTTGGTCTAATAAAACCACTTTCCAACAGCTCCTTGATGGCTTTTTCAATTTCATCTTTCTGCCTCTTTGGATAGCGGTAAGGTGTAGTAATGACTGGTTTTGCTCCTTCTTCTAATTCAATCACATGTTCGGAACCTCTTTCAGGAGGTCTTCCAGGAGGTAAGCTTCCAAAGACTTTACTTTTCTTTGAAAGTAAGGCTTGAATATCAGGATGATATTGCCTTTTTTCCTCAACCGGATCAGCTGGTAAAACCATACATTCAGCAGCCCATTCAACTTGATCATGGCGGATCAGCCTTTCCATCCTTTTCAAAGACACAATTCGAGGGCCTCCATTTGACATCCCTCTTAAAACAACCTTCTTTCCATTAGACTGAAATTTCAGCTCCATGGTTTGCAAATTCAATGTGATCTCACCAAGAGATCGCAGCCATTGTATGCCCAACACAACATCAGTGTCTCCTATACCCACCACATAAAAATCATCCTTAATTTCATGATTCCCTAATTGCAAAGATAGATTAGGAATTCTCCTTGTGCAAGACATAGTGAAACCATCCGCAACCATTACTTTGAAACCATCAAAATTTTCAGTCTTTAAACCTTTTCTAGCAACTAGCCCTTCATCAATAAAATTGTGAGTTGCTCCAGTATCAATTAGGGCAACTATCCTTTGTGAATTTACAACTCCATGAACCCTAAAAGATTCATTCTTTTGAAAACTGGATAGTTGTGCAAAAGCACTACTATCTCCAACCTCTTCGGACTTGTCTTCTTGAACTTCTTCACCTTCACTACTTGCTGATTCGTATTGCTGATCAGACGAATCAGATTCTGATCCATAATCAGAATAGCCCTCCATTTGAACTACTTTGCCTCTTCCATAGCAACGGTGGCCTTTCACCCAAGGCTCACGACAAGTGAAGCAAACTCCATCCTTTCTAAGCTGTTCTTTGAGCTCTTCGGACAGCCTTGGTGGAAACTTCTTGGGCAGATTTGAAGATGGCTTTTTATCCTTCTTATGGCTGAATGTTTTTGAGTGAAATTTAGGTCTTGGGGCTGCCAATTCCATGCTCCTAGCTTTCTTGATAGCTTCATCCAATGTTGGAGGATCAAATGCTTTGACCCAACCCTTCAATGGCTCCATTAAACCTTCAGCAAAAAGGACTACAAGTCTTCTTTCAGTAATGTTGGGCACCATTACTGACAACCTCTGAAAATCAGCCACATAACTTTCTAAAGATCCTTGCTGTTTCAACTGTGCCAATTCTCTAAACTTCAATTCCGGATCTTTGGTGTCAAATCTCTCAATCAGCTTATTTGTAAACTCTCCATAAGTGCGAATAAGGTTGTGGCCAAGAGTGACCAAACCGTGAGTCCACCATTCATGAGCTATGCCATCTAAGTGCAAGGTAGCAAATTTGATAGCATCTTCTTCCGGCATAGGTCTAAGGGAGAGGTAGTTATCTAACTTTTGCACCCATGACCTGGCTGTACACTTGTTACCACCATCAAAATGTTCCATAGTGATCTTTCCCAAAGCTTGGTAAAAATCATTTCTAGGGCCTGCAGGAGGACGTTGATCATTCCTACCACCATTTCTCCGACTCCTTTGATTCATGAATTGATCAAAGGTCCATGCTCCTCTCAAGTCAAGAGGTAAGGACACATACTCCATATAGGCTTGACGAGCATCATCAGCAAAGTTTGGAGTAGCCTCAACTGGTTGTTGCTCTTCCCTTGGTGTGAAAACAAGAAAGAGGGGTCTAGAGGATGACCCACTATGAATTGTAGTATGCTGACCTACAATTCTATCTCTAGTATTCACCTCAGGACTGCCACTATTATTATTTCCATTCACTCCACTATTTTCTCCAGCTGAGTTATTTTGGGGCTGAATAATACTCTGAGCTGCTTGCTGATCCAACTTGGATAACAAACGGGACATCATATCTATCATTCCGTCAAACTTTTTCTCCACTCTATCCCTCTCTTCATTATCTCTTCTTACTGAATCTGACATTATGATAGTTGTGTGATCAACCACTTCCACTGAATTATCTGAACCTTCCACTGTTTTACCAAGGTCTCTTAGTACTTCTGAGAAGGTATCTGCCTCTGGAACGGGTGGAAACTGATGCTGATTTCTGGCCTGACTTCTAGTGTATGGCCTAGTGTCTCTGTCACTCATCAGTTAACTACTGCAATCAGCCACAGGATGGCAGGGTCTTCTGCTCTGATACCACTGAAATATGCTAACCAATTTTTTTGATGAATTTAACACACAATAACCAGCAATAGATGATTGGATTAGCGTTAGCCTCAAATACAAATCTGAACTTGAATGGAAGATAATGAGCTTGAACTGAAGAACTGAACTTGAATAGAAGAATTACTCAACGTCAAGAATGTGCACTCAAGATCCCACAGAGGGCGAGGTGCTAACATATGACGGAGTCAAGAAATTGAAACTATGAACTATTAGGCGGATAACCAGCCATGAGAACAATTCCACGCTACCACCAAACAGTGGGGGGAAAATATTACAAATTAAAGCAATTCATCCGCTGCGGCGGGCATCCACAGAACTGTGGGGATTCACCACTTAAGTGGGTACAAGATTTACAAACAATTTAACCACAAATTAAAGCCATCGAGGACTTCTGGAAAGAATCAAATAGTTACGTAATGAAAATGGTTAGATTAGTGCTACTAATCGAGACCTAGTTTCAACATGGTAAGATGGAAATTGGGTCGTGATGATGAAGTGAAATATGGATATAAGAATGAATTATAACAATGTTCTTTGCTTTCCAATGACTGAAATGGTGATTAAACTGGAAACTGATAAATCTGATGCAAATTCCTGAGTTTTGGAAATTTAGAACAGCAAACTGGAAAACAGAAAAACACTCATAACTCACTTATTTCTTCTCCGAATGGCGTGAAACGAATTGCAAAAGCACCTTACAAGTCTGGCGCCCAAGATAGAATCCAGAAACAACAATCAAAGTCTCTACTTTATTTGGCATGAATCCCAAGACAGCATTAAATGGTACGGCCCTTGAGGAAAATCGACTTTGCAATATAAAATTGAATACTTGTGTTGTACCCCAAAATTAAAATTTTTGTTACACTTAGACATTTTGAAGAAATGAGTAAAAGTCTTGTCGAAACAATGAAAAAGGTCAAAATTTGGGTGTACGTGTCTTACATGGAGGATTAAAACACAAAATTTTCAATTTCTGACGATCTGGGTCTGCTAAGAGCAGCTTAAACTACAAAACCCAGATCTCAGTTTTTCATCCCTAAATTTTAGGAAAACTGCTATTTTTAGAAATTTTCTCGAAATAGTAAAGTTTTCTGGGTTTTTCTGGGTTTCTTCAAATCGATAATCGCAAAATTTTCTAAAATAGAAAATTTCTAAAATAGAAAGTTGGTCCGGATGGTCCTAACCGGATTTTGATTGGGTCTAAATGTAACCGGTCAGGTCAGGCAAATGTAATTCAAAAGAACGCCGGGCTTTGCCCCATCGGGTCTATTCAAATTTCTTCAAGCATATCTGGAGTTCTGAGGTCATCAATGGAGGTCATGCGACTGCCAGGCGTCAGTTTTAGCATTCAAAACTTCCAGCAGAAAGTGAAACGATGAACATGCACGAGGATCGAGGAAGAAAAGTGAAAAGTCATGAAAATTTTCTAAGTCTGCTAAGTTTGGGCGCCCCAGTTGAAGAAAGGCGCCCACCTTTTTAGGGCATCAGATGAAGAAATTAGGGTTACGGTCTCCAATGGAAGTTGCGCAGTTTTCAGTCAGCTTCGCGATGGATATCCCCGTCAGAGCATCTGACGATCCAGTCTCCGGCAAATTCAAGTCAAAGTAGAAGGTATAAAGTGAAAATCTGAAACTTGAAGTTGAATAAATTATGAATTTTTCTAAGTCTGGAGAAACTGGGCGCCCTAAGAAGAGAAAGGCGCCCAAACTTTTCAAGGGTGCAAACAGAGGAATTTGCAGTCGAAGCTATAACGGGATGTCTTCAGAATTCAACTGGCTTTGCAGTGAGCTATTCAGCACGACAAACGGAGCTCGCAGTCATCAGATTCAAAAGGCTGAACAGAAGGTCCGACGAGAGGTGAAAAGAGAAATTCAAAGCAAAAGTGAAAAAGGTGAAAAATAAACTAAGTATTGGTAAACTGGGCGCCCCCAGTCAAGATAGGCGCCCAACCTTTTGAAGGGTGAAAGTTCACTTTTTGACAAAAGTGTCTCCAGAGGACCCCTTTTCATTTTCAGTCAGCTTCGCGATGAGCACAAACATTCAGCGATCCGACACTCGGAGCTTAAGATCCAACAAGGTCATCTGAAGAAGTGAGGGACCTGAATAAATTGAAAATTTTCTAAGTCTGATGGAAGTGGGTGCCCCAGTTGAAGAAGGGCGCCCAAGCTTTAAAGCCTTTAGATGATGGAATTTGCAGAAGTAACGTCCAAGAAGGTTCACAAAATCAAATTGCCATCTAACCAAAACACTCAACTGGATCAACGAGTTCCTAATCGAAGATCTAAGATCAAAGG